>WYDI02004488.1:65981-76539 GCA_009867235.2 Psittacus erithacus
TGGATTAGGATGTGTGAAAACTTCCAATAATTTGGAGTTGATTCACAAAGCAGTGTAATGTTAAGAGGTTTTTTTTCAAGTTGGTAGAATTAAGATGGACTTAAATGTTCTCAACTCCTGAGAATAGTAGGCATTTTTCCATGCAATTAATATTGGCATTTATACATGTCACATTTGAAAAGGCTGCCAGGACAGTACTAGGGGGTAGTGCTCTGTTGCCTTTCCCTATGAGGAAGCCATCCCACCCGGTAGGTTGACAGGCAAGTTTGCAAGATCACCTGAAAACAAGAGCAAATGAGCACTTTGAGCAATTCTTCCTGTTTTAGTCATTTGTTACTCTACCAGTAGGATAAGTTCTCTTCATTTTTTGAAATGGGCTGTGACGCCCAGGTTAAACAGGCAGGGAAGTGTAGCCTCTCTGCCACTATTTCCATTCTCCTCCACCGTCTCGTTATAGCATCTTATAGATGCTATAGATTTCCGCAGGCAGTGGCTTCCCTAAAACCTTTTAAAATGCTTCTGTGGTTCTTTACTGGGTTTTGGAAGAAATGCTACCAAAAAATCTCATTTACTTCTGGCAGCTTTTTCTTTCCCTTGAATTTGCCTGTTTTACCCTTCCCTAAGGAAGCATTAGCTAGGGAGACATACCTCTTACCCTGAAGAGATCTGCATGTGGTCCAAGCTGCTGTGCTGTAGGTTCATCATTTATCTGGCATAAATTGCATTTGAGGGTGGGTTTTATTGCTAAGGTTCTGATAAATTCTCTTTGGCTACTGAAGAGAGGTATAAAATACTTGTTTTATTAGAGAGTAATCTTCACTATGAAAGCAATGAAATCAGGGGAAATTATATGGGGGCAGAAGGTTTCATATTCATGGTCCTTGCTTTCTTGACTGTTTCTATCTAAAGTCTGCCTTCCAGGTTAGCAGTTAAAAAGAAAACATCAGTCATTTGCTTGTGAAGCAGATTGGAAGCATCTACATCAATCCCAAAACGTTATCCCTCATCTGCATCTGAGAGAAAAGCACCTCCTGGCAATCTGTGAAGTGTAGGCATGCTGCTATTGAGGTAACTTGCTGAATAGTCTTAAGCAAACTGGTGGTTTTCAGAAAACATCTGATGCAATTACATTTTATATCAGAAGCACTGGGAAAGTGCATCCAATATTCAAATGTATGTGTGTGTTTGTTTCTTCAGCCCTCACCCAGTCTTCTCTTCTGCACCTAGCTGAAGTAGGATGCTTTCACCAAAAGTGCTGATAGTTATATCCATTCAATGTTGGCATAGTAGGATGAAAGGAGTTGATAAATGGTATCTGCCGCTTCAGCTGCACTTTGTTTCCTCAAGGGGGAGAGGCAGAGACCCTACCTTGCCAATTATGCTGAAGGGCAAAATTTCACTGCTAGTATACCTCTGGGGAATGCTCTCAAACCTTTCCAGACAAGAGGCTTCTCTTAGCCTGTAAACATGTCCTTAGCTCTGGATGGATTAGCTATTTCAGTAATTTTCATCAGAATCTCCTCTCTCCTATTTCTAGGAATTTTGCTGGTGAAATACTGGTTTGTGCTTTCATCAGTCATTGACTTAATTTTCAATTAAAATGAGGACAAATTGAAATGAGAGTTTACATTTCCAATATGCCTGCAGAGAATAAACCGCACAAGGAACTCAACTTCTGTGCTTGAGCAGCCAGTGCTAATACGAGTTAGTTACGTAGTGTGAGATTTTCCTTGAGAAACCTGGCTCAGCTGAGTGAAGCCCACCCACAGCTTTAAAGGAGAAGGGAGAGCATCTATCTAAACCAAAAGTTAGCATCTTGCTACCAAGTGCTCCTATGTACTTTTGTAGATTCGATAGGAAAAATAACATACTTAAAACACCATGAAGAAATACCAGCACCTGATGTTTTAAAGACAAAGTGTTTCGTGAATACGTAGGAGAGAGAGAAACAATAGCTGAGACTTGCTTTAGAATGTAAGTGGGTGAAGGCTCTAGGGATCGCTGTTCTGTAGGTAATACATGACCTGTATTGTCTACTTCACTTGAGCTTTAAAATATGTTCCTCAGAATATTTTGCTTCTGTGTTTTCCCCCTTTTCATGTACAAGAAGTATATTTTTTTTATTCCTCTCAGGCAGAATTTGATTAGTGTAGTCAAAGATCCACATTTTTACGTACTCATCCCTTTTCCTTGGCTCTTACCACCCATCTTCCCTTTGTGGGTGCAAGCAATCCCAATATAAACCTGTATATTCAACTTCTGAGTTTTTCTGTGAGCAGCATAGCTGCTGCTGCTTCTCCTTCCTCATCTTACTCTTATTTTGCTGTTCAAAACACAGAGCATGTTGGTTCAATTGAACTCCAGCAATTCTGAACTGTTTTGGTTCACAGTCATCCTTGTGAGATAACTTCATCTTGCTAACAAACAGAGCTGCTCTGATCTGCTCAGAAGTTGTCTTCTCTGTATCTTGTTGGGCAGCGCTTTTGTTCTGAATCTCTGGGCTTGAGATAGCGTGGGGAACAGGAGATTGTGTCTGGTATGATAGGTACCCAGCAACAAAGCTTTGACCTCTTGAACAGAGTTTTTTACCTCTTCAGGGAAGCTTAGAAGGCTGTTCAGGGCACCTGCAGACAACCTTGGAATATAGCCCATGTAAACCTGTTGCCAGGCAGAAAGCAGCTCTAGTTTAGATGCTTAATACTTACTGCTCATGATACATGTATATTATAATTCACTCATGGGGGGGGACCCATCTTCTCTGCTCCAAAAGCAGATCCTAGCCAGGAAGCCCTGTTCCAGACTTACTCGTTCTTTGGCACAGGAATCTCAGTGATGTGGGGATGCAAAGTGGCACATGAACTTTAAACCATTCACTCAAGCTACCCTGTAGAAATGAGTATGACAGTCTCAAGCTCAAATTAACTTATTGAAGAGGCTTTTGGATTTTGCCACCTATATCTTTTTTTTTTTTCCTTAAAAATGTATTTTTTAATCCTATTTTTTCCCCAAACATCCTCCACTATCCAGAGCATTTCTGTGAGATTATTCAGTTGTAACTAACACAGCAGAAAAGTGTTGGAGCCTCATGTTTATAGGGAGCTGTACTTAAACAAGATCAGAACCTTGAATGATACCTGTGCAGAACAATGTGCCATGCTTGTGAGTCAGGTTCTACCTTCAGTTCCACCATATTGTTCTCTGTGGTGTGGGAGTCTGAGAAGAATCAGCAGCTTGAAGGTCTTTTCATCCTCCTGTCTGTGCTGACTTTTCCTTTCAGGACATTAACGCTACAGCAGGATGCTAAGCCCTCAGCTCTCTTTCGGCTCCCAGGTTTGCATGTAAGCAAATGAGATGAAAATTACATGATAGAAAAACTGATTTTTGTATCCCATTATTGAAGCACACTTGTGACTGCCATTTATATGCTTCAACCAAAGGCCACGATTAATTTCAGTGGCATATGGATCAAGCCCTCAGTTGGTATCTTGACCATCTGTGGGGTAAGTCCCGATACAGCGTATTTTCATGGATATGCTTAGTTCCATCCCCATTTAATAAAGCATTTAAGTGTGTGATTAACGTCACTAAGATGTTGAAGCCTATGCTGAAAGTCAAGCATGAACATAGCTGCATTTACACTAGAGGCTATCCCCATTCAGTGTCTGGAAAGAAAAGAGGCTGTCTGCTTATGCAGGCGCACAGTGCTGGTAGATGTCATTGTGGTTACAGATCTTTCAGCTGCCTAAAACCCAGGCAGTTTGAGGAAGAAATAACCCACTCTGGCTTGTTTGTGCTCAGTCATGTAAGCAGGTCCTCCATTTTACAGTAAATTCAGTTATGCTGCCTGAGGGCATTCATAATGAAAACCAGCTATTTTTGAAGTAAAAACTGATAGAAACTATTGAAATAAAAACCCAACCCAGAAACAGTGATCCCAGTGCCTAAACTCACCGTAATTTCTTCTTTCTCAAAGTCCAAGCAGTTTGTTTTGTTCTGCTATCCGGAGGTCCTCAAAAATATACTTCAATCCAGTAAGTACTATGCAAATGATTATTTCCACTAATAAAATATGCATGGCCATCTGAAATGCAAAATGTGCATAAACTGCCATGTGTTTTTGAGGCACAGGGGCTGGATGTATAGCCTGAGCACATGTGAAATACCTCAAATCAGTTTAGTGCTCTGGATATTAGCTCAGCTGGGGGGGATGAGGGGCTGCCTTACTTGAGCAGACTCACACTGGTAGACTGGAGATACTGAAAAATGAGATCCAGTGAATCTTGGTGCTGCCTTAAGGAGTTACTTCCCCCAGCTATTGGCTGATGGTCTTGTCTTGGAGGTTCCTCCCTTCCATGGCAAAACTAGCAGAACAGAATGTGTGCCTAGCTCAGATGCTTTATCGCTGCAGTCCTTATCTATTGCTTATTGCTCCTTACTTTAAACTGCAGGTGAAGCAAAATTAAAACTAAACCAATAGACTTTGCACTGAAGCTGTTGAGGCACTGAGTATATTATCTTATTTTTACTCCGCTGTGAGTATTATATGGGGGTAGTAACTCTATGGCAGAAAGGCATAATATGCTCATCTATTACCACACTAACAATCAACAGTAACTTCATCTAAACCAGTGCCTGAGATCCTGTTACCTTCATGACCATTTATTCCTGTGCCTGTGGCCTGTGTACTCTAGCACACCAGCTTGTAAGCAGTTTGTGAAGACCTGTATTGCAGGAATTGTCTTTTTAATGGCAATGAGACTGCTGCTGGATGAAAGGTGACACATCTGGTCATGGTCACAGGATTTTGGCCACGATGTCTTCAGAAGGCTACTGAACCACTTCAGCTGTCTCTTAGTGACTAGTCAATCTTGAAGGCCGTTTATGGCATGCATAGTGAAAAGCAATATATATTGCTGCTATTGCCAACCATCCTCTAAAAATAGACAAGATGAAAAGCATTTATTTTAATTCCCTTGTAAGGGTTTAAAAGAGCTAGGAGTATCTGCCAGATCTAGAAGGAGTTGTATTTTGGTGGTGTGGCTAAGACAGATTCAGATTGTAGATGAGCCAAAGTAAGAATATTTTGGTAGCTGAAAGCAGGAGTGAGTGGATTGGATGCATATTATGTCTCTGTGGTAGAAAAATGATTTGTAAAATTCCTTTCTTGCTTGAATTACAATTCCATAAAATATAAAATGCCTTCAACCCTTTCAGTATTCAGGCTGATCCCAGTCGCTTCAGTAGTAGTGTGACTTCTATAGCCTCTGTAGTACAATTCCTGATTTACTGCAAGAAAGCAGACTCAAGGCCACTGCAGCTCCATTTTACTATCGCTCAAAATGTCCTGGATGCTGTTTATGAAAGTGCCAGCTATTGTCGCACAGGCAATACCAACCCTTGTAACTCTGAGGTAGTTATGCTTCCCATCTGAAGAGCCCTCTACTCACACAGCTTGCAGCAGAACAACAGAAGAGCCAGTTCGATGTATTCTCACTGAGAACTGCTCAAGACTCTGCCATTGAACTATTACAGAAGGGGCAATCTCTGAGTCACTGAGATTAAAAAGCTGCTTTACCTGACTAAATTTGCTGAATTGGAAATGGGAGTGTTAATGCTGTCCAGTTCTTCCAGCAGAACTAGACAATGGGCCATGTTGATCAGCTGGGAAACAGTTAAATCTCCAATCAGTACCACACTTCACAAACTGAACATCTGTCATGGCCTGAGTATGGCACCTTTATGGTATCCCTCCATGATCTTCTGTGGGAAAGCTTGGGTTTTCTGTGCCCACATCCCAAGTAGGTGCAGGCTCCAGGCTGGAGAGAAGCCGAGCAGCCGTGTTAGGGTGGCGATAAGCATGAGTTAATGCTCCCAGCCTCCCAGCAGGATTACTGGATCAGGTTTGGCACTCTGCTGATGAGGACTACGCTCCTGGCTCCGAGTGGCTCATGTCCGGGAGATACGGCTCAGCGGAACCAGCGTGCAACAGGTAGGATCTGTGGGAGAGACGGCCAAAATATTGCCTGACCCAAGCGTTTCACCTCCCACACCCCAGTGTGCTGTGGACTGTAAATCTGATTCTCAAGCACTTAATTCCCCTCATTCACTTGGTAAGGTTGATAGGCACCTAACTCAGCATTATGGATGGCAGCATTTGCTTTTACTTTGAGGTATGGCATTAATAAGCGTTACAACATCCAACATGGACAAGGCTCTGAGTATATGTGTGTTATTCTGAGTATATTTGTGTGAGCATCATTTGATTTTTAAATCATATTTTATTAGGAAATGTGTTTAGGGGTCTATTAATCTAGCTGACACCCAAGCCTATCTGTGCAGCAATTAGTTACAACACCGCTAAACCTGGTGCTTTAATTATGGAATGCCAGCTCTTGCTCCTCTGTTGTGAAGCAAATGCAGAGTCATTGCTGGTTTCTATTTTTGCATGAAAATGATTCACAATGTAGAATGTACTGTACTACAAAAGGGATGGAAGAAAATAGTTCCATGATACATATTGAGAGACAGAAGCAATGGCCTGCTGCTGTGATTCACGCTTGTACTGCCCAGGCATTCCAAAAATGGCTTTCTTCACAATTAGCCACAAAATCTGTAAACCATAAAAGGAAAACCATTGGTCTAACAGCAAGTGATTCTGGCTGGCTGCTTGCAATGAAGGAAGGTGATAATTCACAGGGCAGGTGAAATGTCAAAACGTACTGGACATCTCCTGATTAACTTCATACCCAAGCTGCCCAAACTGGCAGTCTTTGCTCTTGAACTGAAAAGACTTACTGTGCTTCAAAGATCAATGTGGTCTGACAAGAATCAATCACTGATACTCATTAATAGCTTAGTTATGGCATCAGTGCCCTGTGCACAGCCGCTTGTTGAGGACAAGAGCACCTATGGGATGGCTGAACTGCAGCCCTGCTCCTCCGGCGAGTTGAGGGGCTGCTGCCCACATATTCCCCATGGGAACAGGCTTGGCAGAAAGAAGGCAGTGAGTAGGCTGAGCCCTGGCAGATTGCTCTTCCCCCAGCACAACTGAAAAGAGAAAACAACACTGTGGAGAGCACTCAGCTGGATGTCAGCTGAAATAGGAAAATGTGGGTGTTGCTTCCCTCAACATGTCTGCGTTTTTGGGACCCCCTCGAGCTTGGTATAATCGGGTACATCTCAAGGACAACGTGCCCCTTCCAAGGCGTTTTATGAGATCTGAGGATCTGCTGTCTGTGTCTAGAAGCTTGGAGGTGGGGTGAACTCCAGCTATAGCAGACAATGACCTTTGTATAATTTATAAGCAGAATATTTATTAACACATGCCTCCAGAGAGCCTTTGACAGATATTTGGGAATGACTCCAGGAAAATACATATGCACAAATATAAGTACAGAAGCTCCTGCTGGAAAAGGCAATTTATTACAGCTGCTAATGTACTTTTTTAAAACCAGAACTAGCAGCAATAATGCTTGTGTACAATTTGCCCTCTGATTGTCAGGAATTCATGCCTTACTCAGCCATAGTCTTGCCTGCATTTCTCACTGTAGACAGGTCTTTTTCCATTTTGGGGCTGAATCTATTTGCTGATCAACAGTCTCAGGGTACTGGTAATTTATAGATAGCTAATAGAAATGAGCAAAGTTGGGTTTTTTTATCCTGCAAAACGAGTCATTTATGCTTTATCTGCCGCAGTTATAGTTTCAGAAGGAAAGGTATCTTTAAGAAGTAAAATAAACATCAGTACTGTTCCTCAGTGTTTAGAGGAAAGTGTAGCAAAGGATTGTATTAATACAAATTGTCATGGGACAGACTCTGTCAGTTAAGTAAATACTAAACTTTGATTTGAAAATCCTTTAGGATCTCATTAACTGTTCCATGCCAGGTGGCCTATTGTTGTAGAAGATCCTTTCTAAGTAAACAGCAGCTCTTAAATGAGTTATACCTCCTGCTATTATACAGTAATTTGCAACTGTATAGAACAGCACTTACAGCCTTGGAATTTCAGCCTGAATCTGGTGTGCTCTACTGACAGACCAGCTCTGCTTGGCTGCTGATTTGCAGAACAGCTTCACATTTACTGTTTGTCTTGCTACATAACTGTTCTGTGCCAAAGCATTCTTGTTTGACCCCAAGCTAACCACTAGTTATAAATGTCATCCATGTTCAGGTTTTTGATCATATACCCTAAGTAATCTCATAAGCAATTGCTCCCCTCCGAAATGTCATCATCATAATGATGATACAATCTGATGCACTAGCGCAGTGCCACTGTCAGTGGGGACTACCTTTTCAATTTCATAAATGTGCATTAACATCCTGTGAATGGCTTAAAATACAGTTACAGTCAGGAGAAGGGTTTTGTAAAAGCAATGTCTCTGTGCTCTATATTAATTCTGAATTATAAACATAGGATATACACAAGTCCTACTTTCCAGATGTGTTTTTTATCTTGGTATTAACTGTCAGGAGAAACTCTATGCTATTAACAGTCTCACGTCTATTGCTAAGTGTCAGCTTCTACACGTAGAAGAATACCTTTTTTTGTCACTTCTATATGTCCAACATTCATTGTGGTTTTGACATTTAAAGTAGTTTTAATAAGGATGATCCTGGAGATCTGTGACTGTCAGGATTAAAGGCTTCTGCTTTGTTGATTTTTTGGGGTTGTTTAGGTTTTGAGGTTTTCTTCACTGGAGTCCTGACCATACCAGAAAATGCCTTTCCCGTCAATCACCTTTGCTTAACTAATAATCCCTAACTCAAATTTGTTAAGCTTACAAATAAGGGCCCCATCTTTTGTTAGCTGTTACTCAAGGAAGCCACAGCAGTTCTTGATTAAGCTCAGTGAAAAGATCACATCCCTCCAAAACCCATTTGGTTGTGCTTTTCCCCTTCCCCACTGTCAATCACTGAAAGCCTAACCAGGTCTCTGAAGCTGCCTTGTTTCAGGACAGCCTTGCAGTTGATGATGAGGGTCAGAACCAGCATGATCCCAGAGGTGCAAGCTGACACCATCCAGAAGGCTACTGGCTTCATCTTCTACCTTCAGCACCCTCTTTCTTTCTCCATAGTTATGGCAGGTTATAGCTGTCATACTTGTGAGGTTTCTGCCTCAAGCACTTCTGCAAAGCTTTGAAGCTTGTCTTTGTAGTGTTCAGTCACTACAGTGTTTGTTTCACCCCTTGAGTGGCACATCGGCTTGTTGTGGTTTATGTCTGTGACTGTCATCCTTCAGTAGCTCTGCTGCTTACTTTCCCCAGCACACCAGAAACTTGAGTTCAGCAGGAAACCTTCTTGCCCTTCCTCATTCTGAAAGCAGAAAGTAATTTGTCCCCCTCCCTGGCCTTGCCTGACTGATTGGTGTTTTCTTTGATGAAGGAGAAAACACAGATAATTTCAGAACCATTCCCACATGGCATAACAACATCCAGACAAATGGATTTGTTTATATTTCCCTCTGACCAGAATATTTGACTCTGCCAAATGTATCTAGAAATGTCTCTTGCAGCACAGGAGCAGTGTAGCAAACCTTGCCGCTTCTCTGGGTGGCTGCTGCAAACCTCTTTCCATTGGCGACTATTGGGAGTGGTATTAAAGTGCTTGTACCTTCTTTCTTATATCTCTTTTGCAGCATACTTCACAGTTATTATGAACCATCAGCAGTTGAATCCTTGTCCTAGAATAACAACCAGCCAATGGAGTGGTTGTAGAATGGGAATGGCAGTACTTGTGATGACAGGGTGCAGCATGTGGTGGCTAGCTTGTAGGCTGGCACATGCTTTACCTACTACCACAGCCAGCTGAGGTCAAAATGCTTCAAGAGCCAAGAGAGATCTATTAATATCATTTTAAATATTGTGGCTAACATCGAGGTAAGGAGAGCCTCAAGGAGGTATCTTTAAAGAAGCAATATGGTTTATTTCCCATCTATATTATGAAATCTAATAATCTGCTTTTACTGGTAGTCCTTTGAATGGTCACTGGGTCAGTATCAATGTGGTCTATCTGCTGTGCAAGTAACGGTAACTGTGCATGAGAGACCTGCCAAAACTGTGGTCTGTTTTGGAGAGCTGACCTTTCAGAATGCTTTTCATTCATAAACCTTCTTTTCTTTGTCACCTGCCACCTGCATCATGCTTTTCCCATATAGCTTTTTCTTCTATCCTCTTCTCTGTCTTGTCCATAGTATTGTTCTTAGCTTGCTACTCATTTTTGTTTCAAACATGCCAACTTTGGTCTATCTGATCTCTTATTCTAAATAATGGATATGAGAAAAACTATGACACAATAGCTAGGGAAAATGCTGCTGACATTTAGAAAAGCAATCCAGTAAGCTTGCTTCTTGTAATTACTGATTGTATTTTGCATTTACTATTTGTCATAAAGTTGTTCTTTAGGATATGGGAGTCTGAGCTTTCCATCCTAAATCACAGAATCATAGAATAGTTAGGGTTGGAAAGGACCTTAAGATCATCCACTTCCAAACCCCCTGCCATGGGCAGGGACACCTCACACTAAACCATGTCACCCAAGGCTCTGTCCAGCCTGGCCTTGA
>WYDI02004490.1:0-25488 GCA_009867235.2 Psittacus erithacus
AATTGATGTCTCTCCAATTTAGAGACAAGGATGTCATGTGGGACAGTGTCGAATGCTTTGCACAAGTCCAGGTAGATCCTAGTGATGCTTTGTTCAACTAGATATCCTTGAAGTTATGTTTATTTACAGGTTGCTATACCATGTTGACACACCTGATCAGATAGTTATCACCTTTTCATTGCTACAGCTTTTGCATACTTTGACAGAACCTCATAATAATGTGATTTTTCACCCTGGAGTGAAAAGACAGTTATAATTACGCTTTACTACCAAGGAAAACAGGTCAGTAACATATAGTGGTAGAATTTCTGTTTAATAATCAATAATATCATAAAAAAAGTTGGTATTTGGCTGTCTCTTTAGCATATTTGTTCTCTTTGAGGCTACATTAAGAATGTCTAAGATTTTCAAGCACTGGTAGCAGTGTTACTGTACGTAATTGAATTCTTGAGGGTTTTTTTTAAAGTTGTTCGCCTTCACACCACATCTTAAGGCAGTTAGTGATAGAAGTCACTCAGTGACATAGGTGCATTCCAGGCCATTTGAAATCTGGCGCCCACTCAAGTTGGATTTACTTTTTTCTGCGAGCAATGCTTCATACTGAATAAGCAGAGGTGCTTTATAGCAAGACTTGATGAAGGTGCTACTCTGCATGTACCACCAAACAAACAATCAGAAGGTAGCTGGGACAAAAACTTACTAATGATGCTCCTTGAACACTGAAAAATAACTGGTGATTTTTGGACAACCTGCAAATGTAGGACGCGAAGAATCAACTTCAAAATTAAAAAATCATAAAATCGTAGAATGGTTTGTTTGGAAGGGATTAATAGCTCTATGATTTGTAAAGCTTGGTTTCCGGTGGCATTATGTAAGTTCTTGACTCTTTCTGAGATCCAGTCAAAGTTCTCCTGTGACTGGGGTTTAATGAGCAGTCCTTCCCCGTGCTGTTTCCCATATGAGTTGATAATTTTGCTGCTTCTTCTTTTGCATGATGGGGAAGAAAAAAATAATTTGGTCACCCTCTTCTAAGTGAAGGCAAGCTGATTTTTTTTTAGTCTTGTAGAAGCTTAATGCTAATTGAGAATTTTCCTATCCTGTCATTTTTAGTGGAGATTAGTCAATAGTTATCATGTTTTGAGGTGGCAGGATGACCAGCGCACAGAAAGATACACATGCTGAACTGTTACAGAAAGCTTATTCCCTTATGAAGCCAGACATACAAATTACATTCCCACAGTCATTCACTTTGAACATTTTTAAGGAATAAAATGTGCTAATTATATCTAATAATCATGTATCTAACAGAAAACTAGGATTTTTTTGGCCATCACTTTGACTTAATCTTAGGAGAAACTAATCAGACTTTAATGGTTTTCATTGACTGTATTGATAAGTGATCTGTAAAGCTGAATGATACCCCAGGAATTAAGGGTCTCTATGTTGGTAATACAAAAAGAAAAAGCAGTCTGTGAAGAGAGATTTGAACCCTTTGCTGGCTGTTACTGTAATATGCTTTAGCTGAAAACCATAACAGTTGTGAGGAAGTCACACAAGCTAAAGTGTGCATGGTAAGGACTGGTATTTCCCATGGGTAATGCTATCCCTCATCGCACACCAGTGTAGCACTAGGTTGCCATACCATTTGGTAGTATATCTTCGGGAGCAGACCAGTCACATTATAGCTCAGTGAACTTCAGACACAACGTTTCTAGTCACCCGCGCAAAGAGGTACACCAAAGAGAAAGGCTGAGCCAATTCTCTACAGCCCTGCTGAGGGAGAAAACGCTACCAGATTCTCTTGTTTCGAATGCAGTGTAGCAGAGGATGAGTTGAGAAAACTTGCAGCAGGAAGTTTTGAGGGTGCACTAAATTTATGTTACCTTCTGATACTGTAAGACCAAATTGGGAGCACTTGTCCCTAACATAGCAGTGACCAGGGATAAAATGTAGAGTTTGAAGCCTGCCACTGCATATCATACCCTGCACTCTGGGTATAGCCAAAAACTCAGACTATTTTTTTTTCCTGGCTTTTTTTTTTTTTTTTCAGTTTTGTATGAAGAAAAACCAAAAAAAGATCACAGGAAAACCCATCTTTTTGCTCATTATGCATCCTGCTGTTTTGGTGTGCAGCTACTCACATGAGGTATGTATTTTCACACAGCTTTTTCCTTGCTTTCCCTATGACTAATCAGAGAGAGAGGAACTCCAAAGAGACTCGTTAAACCTATGAAAGCTGCCACAGTTTGTCACATGTGGCTCTGCACACGTAAGCAGAGCATTGCTTTTATAGTATACCGCAAGTCTCTCCTTCTGCAACAATAGTAACTCATGTTACTGCTTTAGTCTCTGGAGAAGCTGCTATTAAATAGTAGATGTTAGTTTAATATTAATAATTGTCTTAACTTCATACGTCTACAGGTTTTCATCTAGTAAAAGGGAGCTATTCATTTTTCCTCATAAAAACAACATTCCTCTGAAGGGAATTTAACAGATGTAACAGGGTTGATGGCAGGTGCAGCATAATGAAAGCAAGACACTTTGAACTGCCAGTGGCTCTCTAACTGCTCTTTGTATTACCCTGGCAGAGGTGTGCCTGCTCCAGTTCAAAACAGCTGCTCTCTCACAAGTGTACTCCTGGCTCCAATTCACCGCCCTGGAAGGAAAAGCAGGGCTGCAGAAGGAGAAAGAAATGTATTAAAAAAAGCCTGGACCAGGTGAAACACATCTGCCTTCACATCAGTATAGCTTAGAGCAGTCGAGAGACCCTATAATGTTTTATAGCACTTGCATATTGTCATTTTTAAGGGGGAAGACTCAGAAAATGAAGATTCATTAAAGCTGTAGCACTGAATGTCAGGCGAACACCTCTTTCATCATCCAGCACACATCACCGTGGGGAGCGCTGCTCTGCAGCAGTGTTCTCTGTTTTTCTCCAGTTAGTTTTAAATTGGTGCTAGGGCTTCTGCCACTTCTCTAGGAAAATATATTAATCAGTTTTAACAGTAAGAGATATTTCTTGATAGCTGAGCTATAGATAGCCTTTTTCTCATTTTCTCTCATTATAATTATGTTGGTAGTTTGCAATGCGTTAAGATTTTCTCTTTGTTCTCAGTTTTTACATTCTTCACCTTCTTGTCATCTGAATGACAGGGTTGTCTATTTTCACCTTTCTCCACATATTGCTCTTTTGACCATTTAATCAATTTTGTGCCCCCCCCCTTTTTTTTCCTTTTTTTCCCTTCTTAATTCCCTCTTCTCTGCTTATATCTTTCTGGCTGAGATTCTCAGAACTGTCTGCAGTATTAATAAAGAATGCATAATGTAGTAAAAAGGTTTATTGGCATGGGTTTGGGGTGACCTGTAAAACTCCTGTGGTAAAGTCCTAAAATAAGCTATGTAGCGCACCTGAAATTATTATTAAACCTTCAAGATGTTGCAAAATACATATTTTTAAGACCAGTGCAGAGCTGTTTTTCTAATACTATTGCTTCAGGTTTATTTTCCTTTCTTTTTTAGTTTCTCTTAGTCACTCAACAGAGTTTTTTCCGGAAGGATTTGGTATCTTTTGACGCTGTATATAGAAGCCCTTCTGGTCTGCTCTGTTCTTTTGTTATACCTGTGACTACACAATGAATGGGACTGCTTTTCCCGAGGTAGTTGTTGAGGCTTCTGGACAATAGTCAGAAGAAACAGGAACTGCTGAAGACAAAACTGTAACTACTATATGCAGCTGTGTATGCAATAGTCTAAAATTGTCTCCTTCTAGATGGCATGGGAATACCTGCAAGGATGCAATTGCTATTGCATTTTACTATAGATTAATATTGAAAAACAAAACAAAATGTTTCTATTGCTATTGTCCAGATTTATATTGATTAGAATAAGAGAGAAATTAGAACCACTGAACTTTAGAAGACACACTGTATCTTTAAATAATTAATTGAAAAAATACTGCCAACACAGATTATACTGAAATTATTAGTATATAATCAGAGATCTGTTCCTCAACTGTCTGTCTTCCGATTGTGGCTGTAGTGCATTTCACAGAATCACAGAACCATTAGGGCTGGCAAGGACCTCCCTAATGGTTCCGTGATTCTGTGTGATTCTGTGAAATGCACTACAGAAATTTCTGTGAGATCTTAATTGAGAAAGGGGTATCTGCTATCGAGCATGTGGTCTTCAATCAATTACTGATTTAGAATGTATCTTGCAAAATAGTGTTTTACCCTACTGATTAAACTTTTGCATTGTTTGTATTTGGAAATACATATTTGCTACCTTCTATATGAAGCAACAGACCATACTATATAAGCTTTTTTATATACTTCATTCAAGACATGGCGGTCCCTACTCAATAAGCACTTAAGAACGTGCTTAAAATTAAATATATGCTTGAATATATTACTGAAAATCAGCCTGTGGAAGGGATTTCCTGAGTAAAGGTTGCTTCAGGCATATGTCTGAGTACTCTGCTGAATTGCAGCTTGTGAGTCCTATTGTATTGAGAATTGGAGGCACTCAAGATGTATAAAACTAAGCATGTTTATGATATGTTTATGATTTTGCAGGATCAGTACTTAATTCATATCTTGGAGCATGTATTCACATTCACTTTTTTAATGAAGGAATTCAGAACTGGTCTTAAAGTGGCAATTTTAATAAAAAACTTTAATAAAAAGTGTAAACTACAGAGTAATGGCGTTAGTTCAGTTCCTTAAGGCAAACCGCACATCACATGTTTGTATACAGTAAATAAGCCTACAGAGAAAAAAATCCAGCCCAATACATGGATTATAGAAACAAGTTTGGTAATGAAACTTTACACATCAACACATTTGCCAGTGAAGGCAAAATATGTGTGGCTGAAACACTGTTAAAATTAAAGGACCTTCTGGCTGCCTAATATTTCATTGGCCTTTGAAATGTTCATTTACAATATAATTATGTTTTCTCATGGCTTCCTTAAAGGAGGGATAAACTGTGCATGCTGAAGACACGTGTTAGCACTCTTAAAAAAATCTTTTCCACAACATAGGGAGAAACCCAAGAAATCAAGTCACCAACAAAACAATAGGGCAGGTCAGAGTAAGATGAATATTTATACTTTATCTTAAGGTATGAAAAGGTTGAAAACTCTGAAATGTTAAGTTTCTACGTCAGAAATCGTGAGGTCCCAATCATACAACTTCCACTCATATGAAGTATGCTGCAGGACCGGGATCTGAACAAATACAATACGCCTTCAGATGAATCATCTGCTGTTACCAACCATTTCCTCTTTGTCTAACTGCAGAGCAGATTTAAGCTGTTTTTGCATGATACAATATTCAGTGCATTTAGCAGAGCAGAGGAAATTTAGACAAAACTTCTTTTCTACTGACAATTTGCACACTGAATGAAGCTGCTCCCATCACCAGCAACATGCTTTGACTCAATACCTGTACTGTCCTGGTTTGATTTCTAAGCAGTTGGTGCCCTTCTGTGAAGAGCAGCAAGTACCACAAAGCGGCAAAGGTGAAGACTGAAGCAGCAGCAGCACCAGCCAACAAACTACTCAGCCAGGCTTTTAGGAAACATCCACACAGATGAGGAAACTATGCTGCAGACTTCAGGCCTGAGGTCAAAGATGCATCATTAGAAACATCATTTCCTGGTATTAAAGGCTCCAAATCATTAGTCTTTTAATACATAATATCAATAGCTGTAATGAAAAATGTGGGTAAGATGTAGAGAATCCCCTGAATTTTAATGTACTCTGCCATTGGAAGCATAATGCAGCATATATGTCAGCTGAGCTGGAGAAAAACAACAGGTCAAATGGAGAAAATGAGGAGGAAGACAGTAGCTAAACCTCTGATTGTTGTGTGTGAGCGCAAATCGCCTCTGCTCCTGGAGTCAGCACAAGCTGCGCCTCTGGAAATGTACTGAAATGGGGTGGGAATGGGATTTCTGCAGAACACACAACTGTTCTGGCTCCTGCACAGCAAGACGTTTCACACTGTGCACAGCAGATGGGAGCTGGGAAGTTTGGCCCAAGCACTGAAGTTTGCATACGTATGCATAAATATATACATAGTGTGTGTGTGTGTGTGTCACTAGATCCTGCCAGAGCTGCTGCAGGTAGCCTCTTGCTAGGCCATGTCTGGGTCCAGTGTGCACTTAAACATCCTTGCACTCCCCTGGCATGCTGCCTGGTCATGGCAGCTCCACAGGCAAATGGATGCTCACAGCCAAGTGACACTAAACCTTCAGGACCACTGCTGAGCTCTTTCTCTGCAGACTTGCCAGCAGACAAAACTCGTCTTTTCCCACGGCATGGGTATTGTGGGCACTGAATTTAAAAGTAACCTGCTAAGAAGCCCTAGTCATTGAAAGCAAGTAAAAACTTTATCTAGGTTCAAAAAATCAGTTGCTTTTTTTAAATTTTAGCACCAAAGGTAGCTGTGAAAAACAGCAGTATAATAAAATATAATAACCCATTTTCTGCTTCAGTTTCTTCTCTGCTTTTATAACTTCTCAACAGGGTTTGTAGATGAGTCTTCAAGTGAGATGGGGATATTCCTCCTGTCTTGGTTTTTCTGAATCACAAATCCATCACACAGCATTAACACTGTATTAGTTACTTCACCCTTTTAAGCTTTTATATTGCCCAGTGCAGAGGCTTGAGAAAGCTGGCTGTGCACAGACTAAGGCAGTCTCAATTAAATACAGTAGTGGTTAACCCCTCTCTGTTTTCCATGATCAAGAACAGAGTTTCTTCAACATTTTTTAACTACAAGGTGCACTTTACCTTTTTTTGAAAAACCCCACTGATTATGTTGTCAGCATTGCTGCACTGATTTCCACTTAGAATAAAAGACTAAATTAAATTTCATTTATTACTTTTATTTCCTCCTCTCCCCGTTTCTGTTTGTTTGCTCAGGTGTTGAATATGTGTAAATTTGTTACTGTAAACGTATTTTTGCAAGATTTTACAGGCAATATTTAACCTGTACAACACTGCTGTGGGAGATAACTTGGCTTTGATTGTGTATAGTTGACTGTCTGCATGGAGACATTTCTTAATGCACTGATTTCATTAGGTTAGTCAGAATCTCTTCTGTAAAGCAACAGAACCCCCAAATATGTACCTCCAGATGAAAAACTATGTTAATTTTCATTGAGAGGATGCTTTCTGGAAAGTTAGCCAAGAATGCACAGATAAAAAGTGCTTTTCGAACAATCTTTGTAAAAGTTATTTCTACCCAGTTGACCATGAGAATCCAAAATACACAGACACATATGTGTTTCAGCTCTTGCTTCTCTACAAGGCTGGTGCGAGAAATGTTGTAGTTCCAGGGAAGGCTTTAAATGTTGCTATTTTTCACTGCAAGAAGCATTACTACAGATCCACTACATGACCTGAGATTTCCCAACTCATTTCAATAAACGGGTGTGGACTGTTTTCTGAACAAAACCAACTCCATGAGCCATGAGAGATGTCTCCCTTGCCACGGCAGTTATATCAGCCTTGGCCCCAGGCAGAAAACTGCATCTCAGCATTTTAGTGTTGCATAATGGAGCTTTAGGCCTTTGAG
The DNA here is from genome assembly GCA_009867235.2 of Psittacus erithacus. NCBI lineage: Eukaryota > Metazoa > Chordata > Aves > Psittaciformes > Psittacidae > Psittacus > Psittacus erithacus. Next base: position 7,584 of record WYDI02004490.1, read on the forward strand.
GGGAGGATGGGAGGGCTTGGAGGGGAGGTCAGAGATTCTTAAATTAAGGCTTTTCATTTTATTCTTGAGAAAAAAAGAGTGAGAGGCATCACTAGAAGGCAACTCAGACCTCAAGAGGCTAGAAGCATCACCTGGAGGTGCATCTCCCACTCTTCATTTGCTGTAGAAAAAGGCCAGCTTGACAAGACTCTTGTTTGGGTGCCAGAGATAAGTGCTTAAAATTAGGTAGGCTGCTCCCTTTCCTTAATGCCATCACAAATTCCCTGTTTTGCCCTTTGGGACAGCTTGCAGAGGTCTGTACATGAATGCAATATTGATGTTCTGTGACAAGTTAAAAGGCCAATAAGAGCAGTGCTCAATGTGAATTATTTCACCTGTTTGATAGCTGCTTTTTCCTTAGCTCTCTTAATGGTGCAGTGTGTTTTCCTATCCCAGTGATATTCAGTTGCACGTACTGTTAATTTTTGCTTCGTAGTTGAATCTAGATTGCAGGTTGTGCGTCCCCAAAGTGGTATCAGTTGCCTGAAATCTTGATTCCTCAGTGTTGTGTGGCTTGCATAAATGTCAGCTGGTCCAAGGGAGCAGTTTTAAAAGAAACAGAGCTGATCTGACGTTCTTCAGAGGGAAGCCTGGGAGACTTATCTCTGCACCTGGGTTTGTTATATGCACTGAGCAACGGGAAGAGTGCTATGAAACCTGTCACTCGAGCAGTGAAGAGGGACAGGCAGCCATGTCAAAAATGACAACGTTTCTTTCACTAGTCTTGCAAAAGATGTCTGCAGTGATGTGACTGCAGATGACATCAAACAACATAAGTGGCTGGTTTCTGCAGTAGATTGAAATTCATCCAGTTCCCTGTGTTCACTGTGATGACTTTCAATTCAAATTCTCAGTGAGTGAGGCATGAAATATATTCACAGGCTATACAGTTAGGCTACTTTTAAGTTGTTTGAGGTACCTGTGATGTAAACATCTGTGCCTCTTGCTTTTGTGCATTTTTTCCTACGTTTCAATTATGCAGTCAAAGAAACACTGGAAAAGGAGAGAACAAGTTTGCTGATCTAGATCTTTTTTTTTACTTTTTAAAGGGATGAGCGCCTCATTGTCTGAGCAGAGGGAAACGTAACATAGAAGGACACTTTCATCTTCAACAGGAAGAGATCAGCTGAAATGATGCAAATGAGGTGGTTTTGAAAGTGATCCCCAAACTTCTTATATTTGCTGAGCAAAGCTGTAGGTAGCATAAACTTTTGTTTGGACATCTAAATACTGTGAGACAGTGAAAAAGATTCAGAAAGTTTTAGTTTAAGTTTAACTGCAGGAATGTGATGCATTTTGAAGCTTAAACTAAATCCAGTATTCAGCACATGCAGTGTCCTGCACCTGCAGCAGTATGTGTGCTTCACTGTTATTTTGAAAGGATTCTTCTCAGTCCTGACTTCAGATAGCAATCTGTGTTCTTAGGATTACCTGGAAGAAGGAGGCTGCAAGATGCAGAAGGAGCAAAGAAAAAGCATCCTGTGCATGTGCAGAAGCTCATGGGAATCTGTTGACAGGAATTACCCCTGGAATCTGCAGAATAGGAGAACTGGGAGACCAGTCCTACTGTCAGTGGATCAGGTCTAGCTAATCCAAGGTAAGTGCGGTTATGGTAGTATAAGTAAGAAAGGTATTTCTTGCTCAGTATAAACTGATACTAAACCTTCTTTTTACCACAAATAATTTCTTTCTTTTTCATACATGACACTCACTATCTGCATTTTGGACTAACTACTTTGTTATATACACTCTGCTTTTGCAATCAGCTAGGAAGAAAGAGAGAGATATTCCTATCATGAATTTTGGATTTCTGTCTCTGTTCTAACGGCTTTTTCACATAAACAACATAAATAGGTACAGGAACAAGGGACCAGCACTCCCCTCCTTTCCCAAGGAGAAGGCCACAGAGTAATGCACAGCCTCTTTTCTTGACTGCTCACCTGGAATTGTGTTTTTTTGTACAATGGAATAATTTTTATAAGATAGGATGAGAATGTATTCATCCTAGAACAGGTTGCCAGATGGCTAAAAAGAAGAGTATAATGAATTAAAATGAAGAAGAGAGAAGTAAACCTGAGGCTGTTGCAATCTGGCTGTACATCCTTGCTGCCGAGCAACAGGACTCATGAGCTTTAGTGGTTCCCGCTGGAGAGATTTCAGAGGTTAGAACAGCCAGCAGTGTGCCCTGTCCTGTTGATATAGATGGGACTATAAATGGGGTGGTGTGTCAGCACCTTGGATCCTTCACAGGGTGATCTGTGAGGCGGGCAGCAGTTCAGCCTTGCACCCTGGGCTGCGGTCTGTAAGCACCTAGCTTCTGAGTCCCTCCAGGGTAGGAGCAGGGAGGTTTGATGGGGAGCGTCGAGGTACCTGCCAGAGCTGACAGGGCAGTGCTTGACTGCTGAACCACCTGGTGGTCTTGGGCTCATCCTCTGTAATAGTCCAGCAGGGGACTGTGGGGTGACATATTGCAGAGAAGCCGGTCTGCTGGGAGGGCTCCACAAAACCTCCTGGATGGAGCCTCTCAGGGAAGAACAAAGCGCTGGCAGTTTCTGGATCCTGCTTGGCTGCAAGCATACAAGAGGCGATTTTTTCCATCAAGTCCAGGACACCTTTGGGTGTACTAGGAAGCAGAATTGCAGATATTTGGGCTGTGATTCACCTTATCTACCTTTAAATGTACATCCTGTGAATGTTTACACAAAGCTGGTTACATCAGACTCCCATTACTGAAAAACTGAAAACCGGGCCCTGTTGGGATGTTATTCATCAGACTGACGATTTCAGCAGCTTAGGAGCTCTGTGAAATTTTACTATGAGCCTCCTCTATGTTGGTATGTTTATTGTTGGTACCTAATTATTGTTGTCTCTGATAAAGCTGCAGTAAGAACACTGTTTCCTTTTAAAAAATTAATTTCTCCCAGCATCTGTTTCATAAAACAGTCATAAGGAGAAAAAAGATTTAGGGTTTCTCTCTTATGAAATGCCAGGAAATAAGGAAGGGAAGGAGAGCTGAATTTAGATGGATCCATAGGCTTTATATATTTGTGACCTGACACACTAGACATTTACTCATTATATCTCTTTAGCATTCAATAAAGCAGAATAAAGGCTTTTATTTTATTAAATATTAATTCACCTTTTCATATTGTTAGAGAAGACAACAGGAATAAAGCACTGATGGAGGAAGATAGCTGAAGGGATAACGGCAAATGAGGCACAATTTCCCTGATTTCTATCAAAAGCTCTCCTGTCTTTATGTTACCACTTTATCTAATTATATCTGATTTTTTTCAACAACAAAATATATAGAGAAAGGAAAAGAGAAGAAAGCACAAACAGCTTGGCTCTTTGGAAAAAAAAATTGTTGCTGAAGCAGATTTTTCCCCCTCTTTGTTTACTGGTGAAGGTGAAGCAGTAACTCAACATGCAGGTACAGACGTGATAATTTACTTGTCAGTTAGGTGGTGGAAAAATCACTCTTAATGATAATTGTTGTATTAAGGGTTTGGATTTTTTTTTTTTTTAATCATAAAGGCAGCTGACTATTCTTTTTCAGTAGTGCACTCTACTGTTTTTTATTCCTGGCCCTGACCATCCTGCACGTATTTTTTCACTCATCAGAGTCAGAGAGGAATTTATTGTGGTTTATTATTCAGCAAAAGGGCTATCTGTGGTCCTGAGTCTGGTCTTCTCTATCCACTTGCCAATGTTGTTCACTGTTATTACAGATGTGCAGATAGAAAATGTACCTATGATTTGTTAGAATTCACTCATTGACAAAATCAACCCCTACATCTATTTGGATGCTGATTTCTCAAGTACAGTAGATCATAATCTAAAGCAGTGGCTTTATATTAATTTTTTAGCACATATATTGAGCTGGTTTACATAGTGCATTTAGGTATTTAATGATGTGTTTTAAGCATTCAGAATGAAAGGGAAGTAAAGATACTTCTTTGGAAAGATGGTGGTTATTTTGTTCAACTGGTTAAAATCTATTTTCTTTTTTGTTTGTCGGTTTCCAGTGATGTAGATGGGGATGGTGTGTAGCTGACATATATAGAAATCATGCAAATTAATTTGTTTTGAAAACCTTCATCCTGAAAATGCAGATGGGATGCAACAGCAATGGGATGAAGTACAAAGTAGCTATCCCATGTGAGAGCAGAAAGAAAGCTTCTATGAAATGAACAAGAATGCAGGCAAAGATTGTAGCTGTCATAACTGGCTGTAGCTGTACATACTAAGATTACACTTTTAATCAGAAGTACAACTAGTTACAAAGAAGGCGAATTTCCCTTCACTCCTAATTAAGCAAATAAACTAAAATCGAAAGAGACATTGTGTTACATCTCAGTGCATGCAGGAGGCAAGGTGAACAAGACCTTTGTCTCCTGGCTTGGCTTCTTCCCATAACTTTGTCCAATAAAGCATGTGTCCATGAAAAGTTCAAGTCCCGAACAAACTTCCTCATGAAAAGATCTGGAAAGGATAGGACTTGATATTAAGGGCCATTAGCAAGGGAGATGCCTTCATGTCATGCACACACGATGCCCACCATAACCTGCCTGGCAACTTTCAATGGATTTAATTGTTTATATTCTATCTAGCTCTCTTGATACTCACATCTTTGTCAGCCCCTCTACCACCTATAACCTGGGTGCACATCAAGTTGCAATCCAACTACCTACCTTTATCTACTGCACTGTGGAGTGGGGATAAAGCATGCAGACCAACTATTACAATTTGGATACAATCAGTAGAATTTATACCAGGAGATAAAAATGGAAGGAAAAGTTGTGCTGCAGGAAAGGAGAGGTGAGAGATGAAGCTGGAGATCAGAGTATCCTGTTCCTATTTCTACTAGTGAGTTGAATAGCGCAAGGGATGAGCTTGCTGCTCTCCTACAGCAGCAGCTGCAACCCCAGAAACATCGCTGCTTCCCTAAAAAACAACGAAAAGCCCAGTTCTTCATGGCTGTGGTGTAGCTCATTGGGTATGGGAGGGTCATGACCATTTGGTCACCCTCAGCAATTTGCTGCTTTGTTTCACCAGACCCCCTGGTCCCAGTAGTGACCACACTGTAGGCCTCTCCTGCCTGAAATGATCGACTTGTTTATCTTGCATAGGGATATCATGATCTAGACAACTATTAATGATGAATCTTTAAGAAGTCTGTATTTTCCTTTTGGCTCCTGTCTTCCTTCTGACATAGCAGAGCCCTTCAGACTGCATTAGCTCTCACAGCAAGACCCTCACAGAAAGAAAAGCAAAAAAAAAATCCGAAATTTGGTAGTACTTGAAATAATTTCTTATAAATATATGGTAAGAATTATTTTTCCTTTTTACAGATCCCGTTCTTCAGATCTCCCTAAATTCACCTTGCATAAAGTTTTGTTACAAAAAGAGTTACAGATAAAGTAGCCGACATGGATTAGGATGGTTTTGGTATCATTTTTCCTTTTTCACCAACAGAGGGAGTAAAGTTATCTTTCCCCTCCAGAGCTTTTGGCCATAAGGCTTAGCTATGTGAGACCAGTAACTTCGCTGCAGGTTTTGCATGTGTTAGGGCCTGAGGCCAGCTGGGTCATGTCTTGCGATCTTTAGAAAACTACGGTGCAGTATAAACTAGCACAGACTGTGTGAGATTAAATCAGAATAGCTGATGTATTGTGGGCTGAATAGATGTTGCACCAATTAGAGATGCGGATATCAACTTTGCAATGTGGTGCACTCGCTTAAGGACTAGTGATAACAACTGTTAATTGCATTATATTATCTACTGGTAACTGCACCATTAATGCATGTCAGCGCCACTCCTGACAGGGCTGGCTTGAGGGGGTTTTACTGCCGTAGGCAAACTGGAAAGTGTGTGCCACTCTTAGCCACATTTACTTGCACAATAAACAGTCAAAACACTCAGCTGTATCTAGGTCTCAATTTTAAATTATACGCCAATGACTTATTAAGTAATTAGGGCCATATTATCCACCCCAACAGCCAAAAAATGCTTTGAGAAGAGGGGTCTTCATAAGAGTAGTTGCATTTCTTTCCTGATCTCTCCTAGACTGTGAAGCATTTGTGAATTTGCATTGTTTAGTGAGGACTTGGCAAATGCAAAAAAAGCAAGGCTGGAAACGACAGATATTTGTTGCCCAAGGCCATACGTTCTCTGTGGCATCAAACCCAGGCTGACCTGCACGGAAATTCCTGAAAAAGTTAACACTGGGTTTGTCAATGCTCTCTACCCTAAATTCTTCTCTATATCATTTTCTGCCTTGCATTACTCCCAGATTACTATTAGACCTCCCCAAATGCCTTACTTTTAATCAAAACTATGCTTCTATTGTTCTATTATACATCATCATAATTTTGCAAAGTCTTTGCCATAGTTTTGATAGGAAGCCATAATGTCCCCTAAAGAACCAGCCTCTCCTTTCTTGCACAAAGCTATCTCATGATGCTAACTCGCCAGTGCACAGGAGAACAATACACTCATGTTGGCTGAGCAGCTTGACTTTGCAGTCTAGGTCTCAGTATTACACTTGTTACACTATCCTTCTGGCTATACAGGATATATTATCTGAAAACCTACGATGTGATGTTGACCATAAGGTTCTTTTGGTTACGATGCATAAAAAAATGCAGATTTGTTGGCTCTATTCATGTAAGTTTTATGTCCTGCCAAGTTTCCCTTTGGATGTCAAGCTGTGTGTGAGAGGAGGTAGGTATCCCTTCATCCACTCTTCTACACTTGGTTCTGCTGCTTGCTACGTGGGGAGTGAGTGGGAATGCAGGGGAGTGGAAATGTCTTATGGTAAGGTAAAAATCAGAATCCACATATGTGGAGTGATAATTTCTTTAATATGATCTTCTAATAGGGAGTGCTCTGTGTTATATCTGAGTGGGAATTAGATTATTTATTACCTCTAAAAAAAAAAAAAACCAAACTAGCACACAGGAATTTCTAGCCTGATTTCTCATTCTGACGTTAAAATATCTAAATTTATTGTGAATCAGAAGGTTGAGACAATTAGTTTGTAAATAATGAAATACTTTCTGTAGTATTTTAATTAAAATTAATAATTTCTGCAGTCTCAGGTTGAGATATTTCATTTCGGTGCACTGGATGAAGTTGAAATGTTTGATGTTCAGCAGATGCATAATAACTCTTCAGTTTCCAAAGAAAAGCTTTATGGGCATTGTGTTTTGCCTGTCTCATTTTACCCTGCCTTACAGGAAGGGCTAATTTGCTGTAGTGTATTTACCATCAGCCTTGCAAACCATCTGACTCAGAGTATCCTGCATGATTTGGTCACAGAGGAAGATGCAGAGTATCACTGAATATATTGCCAGCCCAGGAAGTCCATGAGAAATCATGGTGTTATGTAGCATCTGTATCACAGTTCCAGTGGGACTCCCACGAGGTGCTGAGCAGATGCAACTTGACATCAGTGATTCAAATGAAACATTTCTGCTCAATAAACCAAAGCATTTTGATTTGGTGGGACCACCCTGGAACAAATAACTTTGATTTTATTTTCTCAGTTTTGGCAGAATTATTTTTTCCTATGCAGTTAGCATAAATCATGTAACAAAAATTTCCCTGAAACTTCTAATATTTGCATTGTGGAAGTGTTTGTTCATAGTACGTGTGCATATATAAATAGATATACATGGATGTATGTATATACGGGTATTAATTGGACAAAACTTGCATCTGTTCCTCTTCATTTTCACTTACCTGATGCTTAGCTGTATGTTAGAAATGAGGGAGAGACATGACCCCAGAAATGAAACTTGCTGCATTAGACAAGCGGGTTACTGCAGTTATGAGCATTGGCTTTCATATTTTTCTTCTTCTTTTTTAAAATTGTGACTATGTCACCTTGAAAAGTGAGTTGATTATGTGATGCGAAATATGTGTTAGAAAGTGCATGAACTGAAGGACCGGCTGGCTCAAGGGACCAATAATCTAATGTGGGGCCTTTCACTCCTCAGTCATCAGCCTGACTCTGGCATAGGTGAATAATAAAACTACAAATCACTCTGCATCTGGCAGCCATTTGGCTGAATAAATAAATTGAGCTGATAATATCAACATAATTTGGTGGGAAAAAAATCTGACATCTGTGCAATAATTACCATGCTTTTTGGATATATCAGCAAACAGAGAAAAACCTGAAAGGGCATGGGGATTGACAATAACACTGGGTTGTGTTTCTGAAATAGTTCCCACCCTGAATTATCCCAAACCATTTTATAATTTATTAACTGAAGTCATATTCCAGTGTGTATCTCCTATGTGTGTAATGCCAGAAACCAGGATCTGCTTAAATCCAATCAGCTACTCTGCTTGATAAGGACACCGTGAACACTGGATTTTTTTGTATGTAAAATTTCCTAAAGAGGGAGTTCTGGGACTCTGCTTGAAAAACAGGTATGCAGGGGAGCAAGGCGCTGAACTGGCTCCAGGACTCTCTTCCCACAGTTACTTGGCAACATGGTCCTGGCTCTCCCTCCTCGACACAGTCCCCAGGACCTGCCTCTGGTTGGGGTTAATTAGATGTTGCTTAGCGCATACCCTGGCTAAAGCTGAAGTCTTCTGGGAGCTTTCTTGTGGCCTAAGGCTGAAATCACAATAACTATGCTAATGAATTAATAGGATCTAGCAGAAAAAGGGTGAGTTACAGAAAACTATTTGTCGTTTTAACCCCTGTGTGAGCTGGTGTTAATGTAGGGCTGGCAAACTCCAAAGCCTTGCTGGACATGAGCTGGCTTCCCATGAAGCTGCTTGGATGTATCCTCATTGCACTCTTCAGAATGCTGGTTCCAGCAACACAACACGGCGGCACCCGAGCGCTGGCTCTAGTAGCTCTACAGAAGTATTTATGCAGAGCTTAAGCTAATAAGCTTTGCCAGACCCAGGCTACCCTGCACAGAGCCAGTATGGATGTCTCTGCAACTGTGGCACCATTTATCAGCAAACTGGATAATCTGCCAGGGGATAATGGAGAGTTGACTGTATACTAAATGTTTGTTTGCAATGAAAATTACGTGTTAGGGTTTCAACTCTAAAGCATCAGTGGATTAAAGTCAGACAGCTGACAAGATTTCTGTTCCTGTCTGTCTGCTGGCCTCCTTCTCAGAGGTTGCTGACCCTGTGACAGGGATGGCTTAAAAGCTCATGAAGCAGCTTCTGGGTAGTTTATAACATGTTGTGGCAGGTTGGGGCTTTTTTCTGGAATGAAGAAAGTGATAAATAGTATTCATGGTAGAAATTTCAATAAATCAGGAGACTGATTCAGACACCTTGGACCGTTTCCACTCTGTTTTCTGCAGGTTTGTCAGGTTTTTTTATCGAGTTGCTAAAGAAGAAAATGTTGTCTTGCTTCTGGCAGCGTTCACTCTTTACATGCCTAACTGTGGTTGCAGAAAGGATGATGAGCATCTCCTTACATCCACCCCAAACTTTTGTTCTTTTGGAGCTCTCTGGATGAATGCATTTCAGGCTTGACATTTGTGATCCAATGCGCCAAGGGGAGTAACCATCAAAACATGATACATGGGCAGAGCTTTGGGAGTCATAATCCAGACACAACAAAGATATAATAGCTGCAAGGCTAAGAGAGGAAAGTAAGACCAACTTCCTATTTTTTCCCTTGGATGTGTTAAAGTAATAGACATAACTGAGAGCAAGTGCACATGTTCATATATATGTGGCTGTGTGAGCACCTCTAGAAGGGTCACACAAAGCAACATTTAAATTCAGTAATAAATGAAACATGCTGGAATTACAGTATATCCTGAAAATCCCTATTGATATGATATGGCAATCAGGGAAGATCAGATATTAAAATGTTGGAAAAAAAATAGTGGACAGCAAGTGCATAAGTTAATCTATTATAATTTTATTATATTTCCATTTATACATATATATGGTGCTAGTTTCTCACAGCAAAATGAAAAAAAAAACCCAAAATGAAACAAAAAATAAAACAAGTACACCATAAATTTATTGCATGAATTCTCAGACCCCTTGTTCTTTTAAGAATCAGGCGGAATGTTATTTGCACAGTCTGCTGGATGATACCTCTTTGTGACTGCCAGTCATGGCAAGAAGGTTGGGTTTGAATTTTTACAGCAGAAGATTTGTGCTACACCCTGTCTCCACATTATCTGAAAGTGAGGTTTTACACCTATTTTTTAGTGGAGATGCATATTAAGGTGCAATGTTTCATTCCTTTTTGTATTCCCTTTATGAAGGGAATGCAGACTTTCCCCCTAGCTTTAAGGTGGCAAGTGCTGATGCTTACAGTAGAGTCCCACATGATACTGCAGTGTCTGTTTGTTCTCTCCAGGTTTCCTGAACTGAGCAGGAATTCTTGTAACCTCCCCTGGCATGCAGATACTCCTGGCATTTAGAGGCATGGTGTCTTTCTTTCTACGTCTGCATGCATTACACTGCACAATTAACTTTGTATCTTCATCTGTGAAAGATCTAGTTCTAAGTATGTATTTTCCATTTCCCTTTTTAATAACACAGTCTGTGAAAGAAGACATCAGAATGGAAATTGCCTCAAGAAAATGTTTCAGTATATACGTCATGTATATCATGCGACTGAACTTTTTGTTTGTTTGAAGCTTTCACACTTACAAAAAATGTCAACATTAAGGACCCAGTTCTTGCATACATCAATACCCTTTCGGATTACCCCGATGCTCACTCATTTTACAATCTCCTCAGAATGAGGAAAGTTTTAGTAGTCTTCTTAGGAATGAAAATATGGCTCATATATTGGTATCTGAAGACGTATCACTGAAGAAGAGATGCAGAATTGATTTAATAGTCAAGTTTTCTTCAAGGTAGCAACAAATGACTTATAAAAACTTGTTGACAACTGAGCAGCAGTGGAGTCCATGTTACTTGCCTCTAACTGATGTTTCAAACCTGGTAGGTATTTGATGGACTATCAAGGTTTTCTTACTACTTACTTTAATTCCAGGCTGCTAATGTATGTGTATACTTGCAATACTGAAATACACATCAGGCTCACATCGTCGCTGCGCCAGGGTGTGTACAAACTTGGAGCAGTTCCACGTGTTATTCCTGAAAGTTCTTTGAGTTGTCTGCTGGACATGTTTCCTGGAATTAATGGTTGGGATGCTGGAGCTCAAACATTTCATTTTGGCAGAACCCAGTTTTCATAGTTATGAGCCTGATAAGGCACTCACAATCAAAACATGAATTAAGATGCATTCCATATGCAAAACGATATTCATAATTATATTTATGTTATGCCCTATGTAAATATTTTCAAGATGCAGAATAACCGTCTCTAAAAAAAAATCATTAATTATGAACATCACATTCTCAACAAAATTACACAAAGGTGTATAAAGTGCTGGAATTGATGGAGCTGGATTTAAAGTATTTTTCCACATTATGGCAATCACAGCAGATGTCTGGTACCTAAAGTTCTTTGGTATAGGAGTCTGGGCTCATCCACACTGCCGAAGTACTCTCTGAGAAGGTGCTGTAAAGGATCACCTTTAGCTTCTAAACAGAAACAAGCATTGTCTTGATCTTAGGCCAACCTTAAGGACAGTCTTGCTGGCATTTAACACAGACAGAAATCTTCTTTGTACTCCAAGAATCCCTGTATGGTAATACAGATAAAGTCAATATGTTTTACAAGATCTGAGCATTTATTAAGTGCTGTTGTGACCCAAATATAGTTCAAATGCAACAGCTAAACAAAACAAATCAATGGAAAAAGTTCCATTGGCTTCAGTGAAGATTGTTTCAGTCTCCTGAGGTTTTATTTTAAATGCAGATGTGTTCAAGCCTATTGCTTTGAAATGAAACAGTCTGTGCATTAGTTGGCTGAAGCAATCTATGATTACTCTGACATTGTTGCCTCTGCAGGATCTTGCCTTCAAAGCTGAGTATGAGGACGGTTGTATGAGTCTTCTGCATCTCAGAGCAGCTGAATTCATCACTTAGTAAAGGAAAAGTTTAATATGTCTACATGGGGATTTTTCTTTTGTTTTCCTGCAAAGATTACAAAAAGGACAGTCCATTATTTTGGCATTATATAATAACCAACCCTGTGCTATGCAATGCATTTATAGATTTTCAGTAGGCATGGGGTTTGCTGAAAGGAAGACTCATGAGTTCTGCACTGGAAAAAGGTGTATAAAGTGAGGAGATACCATGTCATAGATACAAAGCAAAAAGAAGCCCTCTACTTCTAATGTCTTTGATGTCTGAAAAATAAACATGGACATTCAGGTGCAAAGTTGTTAATTTAAAAAATTGAAACTGCCTTGAAATACTTTTTCTTTATTTTTGGTAAATTTTGTAATTTAATATTATGGGATACGAAAGGCTCATTGCAAGAGTATTAGAGCCTATAGGTTCATCTTCTTAAAAAAGTCTACACTGGCTACTTATTGTTTGATTTTTAAGCAAGTGCTTTGACTTGTATTTTGATCAATCCTTTAGTGTTGGGATTTTTTTCGAGGTCTAAATGCCAACTACCAAACTGTCCCCCAAAATATCATTCGGGGTGTCCTAGGATTGGATGAGCTCAAAATCTAGAGCCATGAGGCTGAAGTTAAGGTGTTTGAAACCAGTCAGAAAAATATTGCCTAGCCCTGTATACATTGTACTGCGCTGTGGAACAGGTATATTGGGGGAAACACATATCTGCCTTCAACTGTCAGGTCGAAATTTTACACTGAAGTCACAACCATGTGGTTATTCACAAAAGCAAAACTCATAAGATAAGAGAATATTAAGAACTCACTATGAGATATGAGTGAACAACATGGAGAAACATTCCTTCCTTTTTCTAAGAGTTATTTCTTAATATTTCAAAACTATTCTAGGCTATGTGTAATGAAGAAAACTTGAAATAAGAAAAGAATAATGCTAAACTATAGTTCTGTTGCAATGTAATTTAAACTAAAATCTGTGTTTGTAATAGTTTGTCTATGCATTTATTCAAATATATGAAAATGTATACAAATTAACATTCCATTGGTTTGTGGTTAGGTGTACTACAAGGTATGTTTTAGGCTAGGCACCTTCCCTAGTTAACAACTCTCACTGACTTCTGTCGTAGTAGGATTCAACTAGGTTTCCAACTGGTCTTGAAATCTGAAACTAAAAAGAGCAAGCAAAGGTGAAGTAGTATTATACAGGAACTTAAAAGAAAATGGAAGAATTATCCATTCTTACAGGTACTTTGTAAAACAAAAAATCCCTTAACTCCTTCTTTAATTTTTTGTGTGCAAGCAGTTAAGCATGTAATTACCTGTTTACCAGGTAACAGCTTAGATATTCAACACTCAATAAATCAGTGATTGCATTCAGGTGAAATTTAAGAGAATTATTACCACCCTAAATAATACTTACATTTATTGCAAATCTTAAATGACCCTTTCTAAAAATTGCCGGTTTCTAAAGTACATCTTTTCCCCTAAAGGACATAATAAGCCTCTTAAGCACCCCTCCAGTTCTACTGAAGAGGCATCTGATTAACAGCCTTTTCTAATAGAGGTAAGAACCTGGGAGGGTCAGAAACAAAATCTCAGTGTCTCTTTTCATAGCTATTTGAGAAAGAAGTCTGTGTAGTAGTTTGATCTGTATCTGCACTTGGACTGAGCAATTCTGTTCAGGCAGAGAATTGCCTGGCATTATCTTATGACTCACTTGACAGAGCTTACCCCTACTTTTCATTACCTGAGAAGAGATCATTACAAAACATACAAGTAGTATAATTTTATAGCAATCTATTTTGAACTAGCAAATTAAATGGGAAGAAGAGAGGAAATGGAATGCGGCAGGCATAATGCTTTTAAAATGTTTTTAAAGAAATAGGAGCATAGCAGAAGTGTGGAGAATGTCTAGGTTAGGAAGAAGGAGCCCTTTTCACAGTCTTGCAACATGGCAAGGACTAACTGCGCAAATCTGATTCATGCTGGAGAACCCTCTCACTGAAAAAGAGGAAGTATATGTGGGTGTCATAGGTGAAAATATATCTTAAATTGTGAAAGGTAATGGGTGGCAAATAGTTGGGTGTCTGTGTGTGTGTGTGTGTTGCAGTAAATGTCCATAATTACACTTGTGAAGTTTCAAGATTAAACCTGCTGCTTGTTGGCTGCAGCCAATACAGACTGGTTGCGAATTTTCATAACGCTTGGACTAAATAGCAGTGGAATGTCCTGAGTTGTCTGGTAACTAAAGAGACAAATGACAGGACGAAAAATTAGAACATTGATCATGCTTCTGTGTATAAACTACATTTAGAAAAAAACAGGTTTGGGGGTCCTGTAAAGAAAACGTGGCCAAAAGAGAAGGGTTCTCAAAAAAGAAAAAGTGATTTTGGAAAGAAGAGGACCAGGAAAGAGGTGACAAGCATCTTGAATGAAGAAAGGGCTCTGGTGATCAAAGCAATGCACAGAGACAAACACCAGGGGTTGCCCAGGGACCTTCATCAGCGGTGGTCCAGAAAGGTAACTGGGAGCAGCAGTGCACCAGAAACCAGCAGGACTTTACACCCAGCATTCCCAGACCAGCAGCGACCTCCCTGCCACGGTAGAAGGTGAGGGCTGTAGAGTATAGCACAGAGTGGGGGGAGCAAGGGAGTGTGAAATGATCAAGAAATCTAAAAGTTCTAATCGTGCTGTTTTTTAATGTAAAGCCCAGTATCCAGCTCCACTACGAATGGACAAGGTGATGATCAAAAAACCTTGGAAGTCAGGCTTCAGGAGTTTGGGGGACTGTGTTGTTATTAAATTGTAAGCAAGACTGCATAGTATCACTGTCCTTTACATTCACATCTGAAGTAAATCCCTACTAACAACTACTGGAAAAGGAATTAATTAGAGGGAGAAGAATTTTACAGGAAGGTCTTCACATTCAGTTGGTCTGGAGAACTAATGTTAACAAAGTGCAAGTTTGTAAATGAAAGCAGGATGTCCCCACTCTCCCAGCTTTCCTGTAAGACCATCTCAACTTTTGGCCCCTTTGCCTGCTACAAGTGTCAACAGAACTGCAAATCCCGAATGTGAAATGCAGACAATTTTATGGGATGCTCCTGAAACGTGTTTGATTGTCAACCTGGTTGAAGCATCTGGGAGACATAAACTATGATTAAGAGAGGAATAGTAACAGAAGATGCTGCAAAGACACGCCCTAAGCTTAAGGTTTTAATACGAAGACTGTTAAACTGACTTACAATCATAACAGTCAATGTTGCCCATAAGAAATTTATCCACAAGCTTTCTGGCACTTTCTTTGCACATGGGCACGGAAGGCATTTTTGCAGATAGGAAAGTCCCTAGGCAAAATCATAAGATGCCTCAGAATACTTTGAAGACCAGAAGGCACTTATTTGGCACTTTGGTAGCTCTTAACTCAAAGCTAGCTGCGTGCCTTTGAAAGAAACACAGTGTCTTTCAGAGGAGCAGCAACTGCCCCAACAGCCCCTCTGCTCCATAGGAAGTTTTTCCTTTCCTCATTCCTGTGACCCGTCTGCCTGCTTCTGCTGCTGCCAGCATCCTCTCTGCTGGAGCAACAGGCAGCCAGCTTCTTGCTGCAGCTGTAACACAGGAGGATTGCTCAGAGCTTCTCAGAAGGTTTCATCTGACACAGTAACTCCTCATAAGGGAAGACATCCTGCAAGCTGGGAGCATGGTGCAGCAAATGCTACCTGCTATGTCAACAGTGACTTGAAACAGGAATCATACTACTGCAGGAACCAGTATGTAGGATTTCTACCTCTTCTACTTATGAGTCTTAAACATTACTGTTTTCACTCTTCTGTGCCCCCTTCCCCTGTGCTTTCTCTTTCACACATCCACACAGCTTCAGTGGGAGGGTTTCAGCCACCCCTTTCTCCCCCAAGCCTTCCCTACAGCCTGTTGCCTTCCTCCTGTGGGTCTGGAAAGGTGAATTTAAATTAACTGGAATGAGTGGTGAAGCCAGCTGTGACCACAGCTGTCTCATCTGTTTAAATTCATGTTCTAGTCCTCTCAGAAGAAGCAGTCGGATGGTTTTCCTGGAGCTTAGGGAGAAATAGGAAGGAAAGCAGCCTGCTTGGAGAGGGAGAGTGTGGCCAAGGTGTCTGGGCACAGGAGCGGAGAGCCACAGCAGAGATCTAGAAGCTGCAGGAAGGAGACAGGTTGCACAGGGGCAAATGGCACACACTGAACTTTGTGGAGGTAGCCAGGGGCAAGTGGGACATACTTGACCTTGCAGAGGTACCCAGGGACAAGCACACTGTGGGGCAGGAGAAGAATTGTGCATAAATTTGTCTGCTTTCTCCTGTTTACACCTCCCCAACTGGAGCTTTCTGTCATTAAAGATGCTGATCCTACCTGTTATTCTAAGAAAAAATTGCATTCCTGAAATTGTTCTGGGGAGCTTGCTATAAGAAGAAACTTCAGTCAATCCATCACAAACCTCTGACCTGCTCAGGGTCTCAGTGCATTTGATGCCTGCATGTGTGCTCCAAGCACAAGGTACCAACCACAGGGTTTAAAGTGTTTGCAACCATTTCTTCTGATCTTGCTGGGGTATAGGACAGGAACTCTGACAAGTCAGGTCCTGCCTACCTCTTAGCATGGTGCTTGAAGGAACCTAGTACCAATCTGTTCAAAATTTAGTGTTTCTGTGTAACAAATATGTAACAAATATGCTTTTTGGGAGCTTACAGGTCAAACATGGGAGCATTTAATAGGTTTAATGTTCTCTAGGTTAAGCCAGGGAACTGATATGCACCGTCACCCATGTCCTCTTTAAAATGTGCAATCTTTTTCATCTCTCCACAATAAGTTGTTCTAAAGCGCAAAAGGAGAGCACTGAATCCATGGAAGTAAACGCTTGTTTTGGAAAGGTTTTAATTTTACCCAAAATCTGTTTCTGAACTAGAGAACATGAATTTGCAGATGCAGAGAACTGAAAATTGTTCATACCAGTAAGCTTGGTATAAGCTTGGGCAAGCACTTAGCCCCTCTAATCTTCAGGTTTCCCCTCTAGAAAAGGTGCATTAGTACTGTCAGTTGTTAGTAACAGTCTCAAAACTTGAGCACTTTTAATTGATCTGAGTTCTTAAGATCGGAGATACTAAAGACAACTAGGCAGATATCTCAGTAAGATGGCTCTTGTTGATTTTAGCTAGCTATACCAACAGCATTCTTTTCAGTTCTTTTCATCATGCTTTGTCTATTCTTTTTTATTAAAGCCAATTAGAAAATTTTCTAACTGCAATGTATTATCTCTGATATAATTACTAGTAAATGATGAACACCAGTCATGAGTGCTAATGAAAAGCTGTTCTGTTTCTTAAATTAGCTATCCTAATATTTTCTGCAGTAAATTTTATTTTTATTTTCCAAAACAAGTTTATAAAAGTGCAATAGAACAGTAATGGGACAGGGGTGCTATAAAAAAATCTTAGCGAACAGAGTAATTGTAGCACTTACAACAGATGAAATGTTTGCAATTTATTTTACAGTTACCACTCAAGACTGTATTTTGGGAAATGAAATATTTTACTAACTTAAATTAACACTGTTTGTAGACATTTCATGCTGGAAAATGTTGGGTCAGAATTTACTCTTCTATTTTTCTTAGATGATCTCCTGGGTTCAGCAGTAGCAGTCATTTTTCTCCTTCTTAGTAGCTGGTGCACTGCTGTGGTTTTGACTCTCAGTCTGGGAACAGTGCTGATAACACCGATGTTTTTAGCTACTGCTCAGTAATGTTTACTCTGACCAAGGATTTTCTGAGTCTCATGCTCTGCCAGGGAGGAGGGGAAGCCAGGAGGAAGCAGAGACAGGACACCTGACC
>WYDI02004492.1:0-53036 GCA_009867235.2 Psittacus erithacus
CCAGCCAGTTCTTAATCCACTGAGTGGTCCACCTATCAAATTGATGTCTCTCCAATTTAGAGACAAGGATGTCATGCGGGACAGTGTCGAACGCTTGTTTGGTTTTTCTTCAACAAAAAACCGGACACTTGACATTGAAAAAACGCACTCATACTTCGGAAGTCTGCTCTTTAACGCATGAAGATGATTGTCACAGACTGTTCCAGCTGTAATTCAACAGCATTGCATCATGCATGACAAGACCACTTTATCCTTCAGAAAGTGCACAGGGCTTACGCAGTGACTGCAATATATTTATCTTTTGATTGCATACATATCCGTAACAATAAACTTCCCAGTGAGTTCTCAGCAAGTTGCAGCAATCTAATGGTAAATGTATTTCTGGTGAAAAGACATCTGTTTTTTCAGTGCATGTGCTGTCTTGTTCTCTTTGTGATTTTTCTATTTACATAACAAGTCTGTGCTAACAGATTAAAAAAGTCCTGTCCCCATCTAATCTCTTAAAATACACACAATATTCTTCCAACTGTGGTATCTGATATAGCTAAAATTAAATACACTCTGATTTTCATAAGAAAAAAGAACACCCCCTAAAAAAAACCAAAAAAACAAAAAAAACACAACCAAAAAACCAAAACAAAAACCCCAAGAAACAAACAGGAAAAAAAGTGATCTTCCACAAAGAGAAACAAACAACAATTTTTCAATTGTGCGCTGTCACAAATGAGTACAGAAAAAGAATGGCAGCCCACCAATTCCTTTTTTAATTCAGGTAGGTTTTAAATGTATTTTTTCTAAACCAATCAACTTTATTACTGGCCGCTTCTCAGGTTATTCTGCCTTTTAGTCAGCGGTATAACTGAAAAACACTCTTCCAAAAGAGTTAATACCAACTCAGAGCCATGGGCTTCATGCTGGAAAAAAAACAACAAAAGCTTTGGGACCCATTTTCAAGGATCGGGTCTGATTCCGTCTGATTTTATTTACAATAATTGCTATTTTAATTTTTGTAAGTGGAAAAGTCACACAAAGTTATATTTAGTAATTGCACTGTCATCCATAATACTAAAAATAAACATGACATCATTAATTTCTAGTGGTGGCACTACATTATCACCACATAAACAACGCTGCCTGCAACACCAGTCTAGTAAAAGTCCATTTTTTTTGACACATCAAAGATAATAGAAAAAAATTTTAAAGCACCTGATCTGAAATCACTGTGTTTACTGTTTATATCTGTGTTTACTATCCGTATGTATGTGACAGGAAGAAAAAGAGTGGTAAAGAGAAAATTCACCTACCTCAAATCAGGAAGACCAGTGGAGGTAATCCACCAAATTTTGGTGAATCTCTGAACTTTTGGAAAGAATTATAGAAGTGCTGTTTCCTCAAGTCTGTATGTTTCTTTGACTGTTTGGTTGTGATAGCCCCTTCCTCCTGCAATGAAATGAATCTACTAAAATAAGATTTGCAAAAAGACAAGCTATTGATACCTGCACTTCTCATAGACTCCACGGCTTCTCTATCAGACTGCTTCACTACACAAAAATGACGGGCGCTTTCAGAAAAGCAAACACTGAACGACAGTGATGAGTTTACTTAGGTGCTCTCAGCAGTCAGTGAAGAAAGGCAGAATCCAAAGTATGACTTAAAATAAATTAATCTAATCTGATCCTACATACAGTTGTATTCTGAACTATCCTCTAGAAGAATCTCTTTCTTCATTGACCATAAACACAGGATCAGAAGAAAACTCTACTGTACAAGGGCAACGGCTGCATCCTCCACTGCTTCACCCTTCTACAGAATTTACGGTATGGGAATAGAACCCACACAGCTGGAGAATGGATAAAAAGACTTTTAAAAGAGATATTCTTGAAAATATCTACCATAAAACTTCAGAGAACCAAAATTGTAAAAAAGATGCCCAGTTTTGCTTATTGATATCTAGTTTCTACACACACCTTTCTCTATATATATACACACATATTAACATATATAAATTAGCATAAAACCCCAAAGTATCTTGGATACCACTGAAACTAGATTTTAGACTTGTAGGTATTTTTCCCTAAAATGCATTGTAGGTTTTTCCCAAAAGACAAAACATAACTACAACTAATTCTGTGGCTTGAACAAGTGATGGAGAATCATGAACTCAGCCTAACCAGAGCCCTGTACTTAATTTTACTCTTATAACCAGCATCAACAACTGGTGAAAATATCTTTGCATGATTACACTTGGACTGTCTACAAGGATCACAGGATTTTCAGGTTTCCCAAAGTAGACCTGGAACCTAAATCAATGCAGAAGTCCTGCTTAAATCAGAGCTCTGCTAGCACCTCAGCAGAAAGCCTGAAAACTATGGGGACACCAGATTTTTTTTCCTTACTTCTTCAATTTTCCTGGAACTCGGGCCTATTCTCAATGAGCAATCCCCAAGGTGTAGCCCCTTACTCATCATGTTAGAGGGAACAACTCAATGCTCTACTTAAAGGCTCCTCCTGCTCTAGGTCAGGCACTGCTGGTCAGTGCCACTCCTCCTTGTCCACAGCAACCAACACTGGATGTGGACCAGTGGATCAGATAAGGGAGCAGATTTGCATGTATCTACTGGATTAGTCTTAATCTAGATCAGTTCCCTAATCTCTGTGGCTGGAAGAATGCTTGTGCTGGCCTAGATGCTTAGGAAGAAGCGGCACATATACATGAATGAGTAAACTCCAAGTGGAAAGAGCAGTAGTGAATTTAGCTCATGCCAGTCCAAACTGCTTGGGGAAATTCAATATGTTTCCTCACTTATTTTATTTTAGAGCACTGCAGTATTGCAAATATCTTTTCATCTCCTGTTTTCATATGAGGAATTCAGTGTATTTCATTGTTTAAGTAATATTTAGCTGTCTACATAGTCAAAATGCATGATCCTAATTCTAAATTTTAACTGTCATAATATCAAAGAGCAGTTACGCATGTCTAAAAAAGCCTGGTGTAAGTACCTGACTAAAGTAATCATAAAGCTTGTGCTGGTTTTGGCTGGGGCAGAGTTTTCTTCATAGTAGCTGGTATGGGCTATGCTTTGGATTTCTGCTGGAAACACTGCTGATAATACAGGGATTTTTTAGTTATTGCTGAACAGTGTTTACACAGGGTCAAGGCCTTTTCTGCTCATCACACCACCAGCAAGGAGGCTGGGGGACCACAAGTGGTTGGGAGGAGATGCAGCTGGCATAGCTGATCCTGACTAACCCAGGAAATATTCCAGACCATATAAGCACATGACCATATGCACAGCATGCAAAGCTGAAGAAAGAAAGAAGAGGGCTTTTTGGAGTGATGGCATTTGTCTTCCCAAGTCACCGTTACATACGATGTAGCCCCGATCTCCTGGAGAAGGTTGAGTGCCTGCCTGACCACGGGAAGGGGTGAATGAATTCCTTGGTTTGCTTTGCGTGCATGTGCAGCTTTTGTTTTTCTTATTAGTCTTTATCTTAACCCATGAGTTTTCTCCTTTTTACCCTTCTGATTGTCTCCCCATCCCACCAGGAAAGAGTGAGCGAGCAGCTGCATGGGGCTCGGTTTCCAGCAGGGGTTAAACCATGACAAAGCTGTTGAAAATAATAATCTTGCTTCCTTATTCCTGATTTGACTTCAGATCTATTATCTGAATATTTAGCTGATGTGGTATCTGGAGAAAATGAAATTAAAACATAACAGATGGCATAAGAAAAAAAGAAGCAAATATCTTACCTTCCAAGACTACCTTTGCATAAACATATGGCCTTTTCCAAGCGTACTCTTCTTTTGTATGACAACAAGTTGGCCATATTAATGTAACTTAAAAAATGCATTTTAACTGCCTAACAACGCAATATAATAAGTGAAAAACATTAAAGCTAAAAAAAATTGTATTTCTGTGAAATACAGTAACAACAGGCAGGTCTTCAAAAAAAGCCAATTGAAAAATTAGCTATAAGGTTAACATACTAACACATTTGTTTTACTTATGTGATATATAGCTATAAGGCTACCATACTAACATATTTGTTTTATGCATGTGACACACAGCTGTAAGGCCAAAATACTAACGTTTTTCACAGATTTGGCAATGGTGTCATTTGAGTGGATGTAGCTTTGACTGGAGAAGATGTAAGAAGGGACACCACCTACTTTTTTGCCTCCATTTACAGGAGGAAAAAAAAGAAATAGAGTTTTAATTTGCAAGAGGAGAAAATCAGAGACATCAATTTAGTCAACAGTCTCAATCCTATAAATCCCACATACCTGATACTTTCATAAAGAAAGTGACAAGTACTAATAATGTATCTTACACCCATAAAAAGACTTATTTAATAAAAAGCCTTGGTTTTGACAGGAAAGGAGCACGCTGCTATTCAGAAACAGCACACATGCAATCTTCACCCAGCAATTTAAAATGGAACAAAAACAATCAAATTGAGAAAATAGATCAGTTTCCAATCACTAAGAAAATCCCTCCCATGTGCAATCCTGCGTAATAAAGAGGTAAGCACAGCGCAGGCCTATGTACCACAGCAGCCGTCTCACCTAACTGCCAGTTGCTATGGCAAGCCTTTGCCTGTATTGCGTACATTAAAGAGTAATATGTTTTTTGCTTCCTTGTTCTTGTTATTTTGATCAAGTTAATACTCAAGATCTGGACCTGTAAGGTATGAAAACTAAAGGTTCTCTCAAATAATTATGCATTGCAATTTATTTTGGTTTTGTGAAAACATCTTTGAATTAAGAAATTAATGAATAATTTCAAAATTACTTTCATTTATCTGTAACACACAGCCTTTTAAAAATTTGATTCCCATTACCTACTTCGCATACTTGTTGTACATGCATTTCTATTTTCTAGCTCACGATGAAAATGTAATCTACTTTACTCCTTCACTGATCTTTAATTTAGTAGAGATAACTGCAAAACTGATGAGAACTGAGATGATAAATAATTTTTGTTCTGTATAATACCAATTTGTCTTTCTTCTCTTTTCCTTCCTAAACAAATGTTGTTAAAGGTGCAAAAGAATGAATCAGTAAAAAAATGTAATCATTACTACTGTAAACTAACCAATAACTGAATTTCTTTCTGTAGTTGTCTCTACCTGAAACACAGTGCTATTTCAAAAGCTATGTGAGAGTCAGCTATGAGAAAAGCCATTCTAGGGAAGACAATATTAATTCATTTTCTTTTTGATTTCCATAACTAACATAAAGCCTTAACGTAAAAAATATAAATACCCAAAAGTGAACACATAATAATTTGATAAAATAGCCCCAATAGGAGAAAGCAACAACCTCTGTCCCACCCCAGGGATCCCCACTGGACCAAGTGCAAACTCAGCTCTCATCCACTCCAGAAAGAGCTGTGACAAAACTTGACAATAATCCTACACTAAAAAAGAAATATATAAATGAATCAATCACCTTTTTCTCTTGATAGGAATGTTGTTTCCACTATCAGCAGATGCAGAAAGTCTTTCCTTTTTTCCCCCAACACACGAAAAGAAGAAATTTTTACACAGCTTCACTTCTATTTTTGCATCATACCTTGACATCAGAAACTAATACACTGACCTTGGGGTCAGTAGTCCTGGAATATGACTTTTAACTTCTCCTGTACTTTGTAATGGATACGACTTGTAGAAGCAGAGTCTCCAAACCATATTTACAAATTACCTGAAGGCCAATAACAAGTGTTACACACATTCTTTTTAAATTAATGTAAATAGATTTGGATGAGGCATAAACACCCTCCTGAAAAGGGCTGAACCACTCTGCCCTGCTCAGCTTCCATGCTGACTGGCTGCTTGAGTGCTTCCACATCGTGCTAGTGCTAGAACACTTGTTTCCTACGTGAGAACTAACTCAACCCATCAGAATGTATCCATTTTTATATTCTGATTCAAAATATTTTACATTTTACATTAAACGAATTTGTGTTGAGACCAAGACTGCAAGTTATTCCATTCCTCTGAGAACATGGTGCAAGGAGTTGAAGCACTGTACAAATACTGGAATAAATATACCAACAGCATAAGGAGCAGAAGAAAAGGACACCTGGACTTTAATATCCCAAGCTCCAAACTCATTAGGGAAGAAGTTTAATGCAGCACACACACTAACAGTTTATATTTCTGCTTCATGATACTGCATCATCACATAAATGTCTTATTCTAAAAGTGACATTACACCGTTGTTTAAAATTAAATCATCCAAAAAGAAAACAACAAACTTTTCTAACTGTGTTGGCACAATTTTCCGTAACTGGCAAATCTTGATTATTCTCAACTCTCACACGGGCCAAATGCTGCCATGGTAGTTGACAGGAGGAGGACTCAATGACTGGTGCCCAGAACAGATTCTTTGCATCAACTTTCTTCTGGTCTGCACTCGGGCTATAATCAATGGCAGTGGCAGAGAAACCTGTTTTCTCCTAAATCTGAAATATTACGTTGTCCATGGAAGTTCGCACAGAAAGGAATCACCCCACACAGATACACGAACATACCACACATAAAAGCTTTTTTTGTCGTTATGCTCCAGTGTAAGATAACTGGAAATTCTTAGAGAAGCTAAGAAAAAAAGCTTTTTAAGGGGGAAATAAAGCTAGTCAGAGACTAGCATTAACCCCTACTGAATGCAGTACCCATGATTTTAACATGCTGAGCTTTACCTTTTGCTTATTCACTGATGTGACCAAATTCATCACTGTAGCACTCACACTTCCCATATTCTTTGCTTCTATTATCCCTTTACGGGTATTAATCTCCCAATAAAATGATAACTAAAGTTATCTTACATGCAGATTTCATTAACTAGTATCTCTGCAGCACCTTACAAAGTGTTGAATTTTGTCACGCTACAGAAAAGCCTGGGCAAGTGTACTACAGCAAGTATTCCCCCTGAAACTGGAAAAACTGAGTTCAAAATTAATACAAAGAGCAAAGGAATTTAATTTCATTACCCAGCATGTACCATGAAGGCTGCCGCCTTCACCATCGAGGAATACTCATCACTGCGTTTCCTGTAAGCAATTCTTTCAAACTGACCTTGCTACGAACTAGTACTACTAATTGTCCAATTCATTGATGTCTGGTATATCATTTATGGCAATTCATATCAGGATAGTAATTCACATCAGAATGGTATTTTAATAATCCCTTGACACAGCACTCCTAAAGCAGAATTCAGTTTCTGGAATTCTAATTCCATTCTTACTAAGGTTAATAGAAGGTTTCCCACTGAGTTTCATGGAATTCACATGGGATTGTTATTGAATCTATATTTATATAAAATGACCTACTGTTTGAATCTGGTGTATCACTTTAAAAATATCATAGAGTAAAATTCTCCAAACACTTAGCCTAGGATCGAACAATTTTTCAGAAAGCTTCGGTAGATTTTATGAAGTCTTTTTTTAAGGTATTTCTAAGGACCATGGCACTACATCATCAAAAATTGCTCTGATTTTCAGAAATATGTATCATCTGCTGCAAGCAGCAGTAAGGCCAAATGGACACCTGAAATACTATCAAGCTGCTTTAACAACAAATGTACCAAAAGTCATTGCGGAAAACAGTACCCATCCTCTTAAAGGGCTAATAAAACTCACTTCTTTGTTGCAAGGTTTTCTGAAGTGCTGTTAGGAGCTTGTGAAAAGGCCACAGATGAGAAAAATGCTTCAGACAATATATGAACATATATAAGAACTCATGATGTCTTAATGAATTTACTAATTTGGAAGCTTTATGGTAACTGTGGACAATTATTGATACATTAATCACATACAGTTCTGGTCACGGCTGCGATCATGAAAGTAACTTTCCTAACTGCAAAACTCAACAGAGCTGAATT
The DNA here is from genome assembly GCA_009867235.2 of Psittacus erithacus. Classification (NCBI taxonomy): domain Eukaryota; kingdom Metazoa; phylum Chordata; class Aves; order Psittaciformes; family Psittacidae; genus Psittacus; species Psittacus erithacus. The sequence goes on from WYDI02004492.1 coordinate 7,883, forward strand.
TTTCCTGAAACCCCACTCTGAACATCAGCCCTTACTGAAATACCAAAATATTAATATCTATATAATGTTTTATATAAATGCATAACATGCATGTTATATAACATATACAAAATAAAAAAATAATCCAAAAATCAAATAAAAAGGCACAGATATCTGGCAAAAGAAGAAAACATAATTTTAACCTGATAGCTACTGAAAAAAAAAATATTTAATTTTTTATCCACAGAAAAGTGATTTAACTGTAGCCTACAACTACAGTGCACAGAAACATCCTAAGATCAATGAAAAAGCCATTCATAAAAAGTGCAAAATCCGAACTGCCCTCAGAAAGGTTTCAGCAGTCAGCACTCCAAATCTGCCAAAAGCTTTTCAGCTTCAGAATGAGAATACCATGCTAGATAGGCCAGGAAAACCATGCTGTCAAGCATATGAAAAGCCCACCAAATCCTGGGCTTCATCACCAGCAGTGTGACCAGAAGGTTGAAGGAGGTGATTCTTCTCATCTACTCCACTCTTGTGAGACCTCACATGCATTGCTGCATCAAGCTCTGGGGCCCCCAACATAAGAAAGATGTGGACCTGTTGAAGCAAGTCCAGGAGGCCACAAAGATGCTCTGAGGGCTGGAGCACCTCTCTTACGGAGACAGGCTGAGAAAGCTGGGGTTGTGCAGCCTGGAGAAAAGAAGGCTCCAAGGAGAACTTAGAGCGCTGCAGTATCTAAAAGGGCCAGGAGGAAAGCTGGAGATGGGCTTTTTACAAGGACATGTAGGGATAGAACAACAGAAAATGGCTTTCAACTGGCAGAAGGGATACTCAGATCAGATATTAGGAAGAAGCTCTTCCCTGTGAGGGTGGTGAGATGCTGGCACAAGTTCCCAGGGCTTTAAGCAACCTGGTCCACTGGAAGTGTCCCTGCCTGGGGTGAGAAGGTTGGAACTAGATGGTCTTTAAGGTCCCTTTCAACCCAAATCATTCTGTGATTCTATGAAGAGATATCTGGAGTACTCATCAAGCTTGACAGGTATACCTCAATTCCTCTAGTTTGTTCCTGTCAGAGGAATAAAGCACAAATCCTCTTGCATGCCTCCCCTTCTGCCCCTCTGGTAGAAGCAGCTGTGATGCTTTCATGGCTTTTGTTGGAAAGCTGGTTCCTGCACTCTCTCACCAACAACTCCTCTCCCTCCTTCACCTTTCCTCTCCTGACCACACTTTTGCTCTTGGATATAATTCTCCACAAATATCAAGTAGACAACCTGCACTTTGTACAGTTGTGAAACTTCCTCATCTCCTGCTAAGGTTCTCTTCTTAACATGGTAACACATCTCATCCTGACACCAGCTGAACTCTCTCTTGCTACTCACTCTCCATTTCTTCAGTATCTCTCAGTGGAGTCTTATCAAGGGAAAACTTGTCCCTGTGAGTTTCCTCAGCCCTCACCAAGATTACAGAAGCATAATAAGGAAAGCACACACCTTCCTCCAGGGAGGCTGCTGATGACGTTAGAGCTAACTAGAGAGAGCTGCAGCTGGCAGAGAGTATCATTGACAGGTACGGTCACAGGGTGGTTTAAGCGACTGATGGCTATGGAAGCATTTCTAGTTATAGACGACTTTTTCACTTAAAAGTCTAAAACCAGACAAATACCTAAGCTGGTAGTTAGAGCAAAGAAAGAGTAAAGCAAAAATGAAGACAGTTTTCCTAATCCAGAGTCAGCTTCTTTCCAGGCTGACACTAAGGAACTCCAGAACTCTCCAGGAAGCAGGGTGGACCTCAACAGTCCCAGCGCCTTCCACAGCCAGAAGCACATCCATGTCCCCTGTCTACATTATGGGCTCTCCTCCTAGAGGTAAGAACTAAGCTACGAAAGAGTATTTCCAAGTAAATAACAAAGCAATCCACAACGCTGTCAGTTTCTTGACATCACAAAATTAGGATGACCAAACCCAAAGGCTACTTCCTAAAGCAGGATGCCATCCTGCGGTATTAATTGAGCAGCAAGACTGTAAGTACTAACGTTAAGAGTTTTAGGGAGGTAGCAGGTAGGGCTGTCTTGGGACTTGAGAGCAGGTGTGTTACCTACCACACCAAACCAATCCTCGCTTTCTGGCAGGCTATATCATTGCAAGGATTTGTAATTAGAAAAAAAAAAAAAATCAAATCCAGTGGTGATGACTGCAGTATTAGCTACAGCTGACATAGACAAAGTACCACATTAAACCTCTCCTACAGCAAGTTGATCATAAGAATCATCCGACAGCAATAAGTTAATTGGATTCTGATACTTAGTTCAATATCCTCAAGCATATACTCAGCATTTGCAATACTGAAAGAGAGTTGGTGTAAAGCTATTGGGGAGGCAATAAGAATCTTTGCTGCACAGTTCTTAATCACTGAGGGGGAAAAAAAAATAATCCTAGACCATCACTTAAATGGCTACAGATACCTCCACACTCAAAACCTGACTGTTTTTTAACTTTCTTTTCAATTTTCAGATCACTACAAGTAAAATGTTTTATATATTCAAATTCCTATTTTAATGCAGTTATTTGCAATACAGAACTACACAGGCTCAAGAATAATGAGTGGACAGAGGCATGTAACTGGTTTATTAGCCTGATTTGCACACTTATTATGCATAACAGAAGTGATAACTTTTATTTTATAGAATTTCACATTAGTTTTATTCTGAGCAATTCCCAATAAGAAAGAACAAGGCAGGTTACCAAGCTGAAAGTCACAGCTGCCAATGTTTGATAAAGTGTCAGCTAGTCAAATTGCAAACGAAATCCAGAGAAAACATCATATCACTAAAAACTTACAATACCTTTTCAGAAAAAACTTATTACACAGCATCTATATATATACTATATATGTATATATATACACACATACATACACTATCCCTTTGGTTTACTGAGATAAATTAATAGCTTCTGGGGGAAGAGGATGAAAATAGAAGTAGAAAGGAAGAACTGCCTTAGCAGTAACCTCATGAAAACACACTCCTTCCCTTAGCAATTCCACAAACCTGGATGAAATTTTTTATCCCACATCTGCTCTATGAGCATTATTAGGCAAGAAAAAGAGTGGACAGTAAACCCAAGCATTTAAAGTTGTCAAGGTGTTTGACAGGACATCAACAATAGGAGTAGGTAAAAACCCAATTAAGTTAAATACACAAATACATGTCGAAGGATTGTAGACAAAGTCATCACAACAACAAAAAATCCCTAAAGAAAAAAATTAATCACAGATTTAACTCTTTTTTCTAAGTCTGCTATGTTCCAAAATCTACAATGTAAATCCAAAATATAAAGTGTGTTAGGTTTCTTGTTTCTAAAATGTTTTTCAGAAAGCAAGTCAATGAATAGCTGTATGAATGCTGTCCTACAGAGCTCCAGAAAAGTGTTTCCTCTGTTAGAGCAGCTAACAAATGAATTTTGCTAGCTTCATTTTAGTCAGCTTTTCACATCAGCAGAGCACACAAAGAATCAAAGAAAAAGACTTCTAGTGACAGCCAACAGCTTGGTTACACGTAAGTCTAGTTTTATTTATTGCAAAACTTTAAGTAAATTTTCTCTACTATCAAAAAACCCCCCTTTGAAGCCAAAGAATCTTATAATACACAATGCAAAAGACTAAAATTGTTTAAGGCCTGCAGTCATTAAGAATAAGTTAAACACTTTTAATTACTTTGCAAGTTAATTTAATAATAAAAAGTATAATAGCAGCATAGTCTTACAATTTTGTTTGAATTTAAATGGTGAATTCTACACAGTGCCAACTGGTGTAATTTAACAACTGGATTTTTCCTTTTTCACAGAAGCCACAAGCTAAGTGTCCCAGTTCCTTCATTCTTAGCATGTTTTTACACTATCTGAATTTAGGCATAATATAAGAGAAAGTTTCTGACCCCTAAAGCTTTTATTACCTCTCCTGTACTTGCAAACTTCTCTAATTCAAAGACATGTGGCTGGTATGAAGGAGTTAGTGGGAGCTTCCAGATGACAGAACTTGTTTCTCAAAAAGAGTACAAGACATTTGTTCAAGGAGAAAAATTTTAAATTCCTACTAACTATGCTAGACTGAAAGTGATAGGACAATCATATCCCTGAGCCACTACTAATCTGGTACATAAAATGATTTCTATTCAAACCAAGCGCTAAGATACTAATGGTGAGCTGAAGGCTAAGGACAAAAGCATATCTTCATCATAATGCAAACTTGCTTTGAATTTGCCAGCTGTCAGAGTACACTTCCCAAATTTAGGGAAGCAGCACTCAGTGGCCTTAGTCTGAAATGTAAGAAGCCAACACATGCCAAGTCCAGTCATTTAGACTGCCTGAGCTGCCAACTACCTGCACCTAAAAACATATATGAGCAGAGGGGTGAGACAGCCCAATATGGCAGATAGAACTTAAGGCACCTATGGTGTCCTAAATCAGGGTTTTTTTTAATTACTTTTTTTTTTTTTTTTAAATTACCTGTTTATCAGGTAAACAGAAACTACAGATGTCTGGACATGTACTTCATGTGGGAACTTCTTCCTTACTTTACAACATGAAAGTTGATGCTTCTTAAGACAGCCTCCCTTCTATTTCAGCAGTTTTGAGCTCTAACTACTAAAAACTGATTCAAGCCCAGCAGGTGCATGACTGACTTAAAGTAACTGAATGGTTCTGCCACCTTTGAAAACCATTCATAGCTGAAAGCAATTGCACACAAAAAGAATTTTATTATGTTTTACAAATATCTTTCAGGGGATGCCAATGTGTAGCTGTGCTAACAGAGAAATTTTCAGTCAGCTTTTCCGAATGTGTGAATGTGGAAACATGTGGCAAACACACCTAGACAAAAGCTGAGACCTAAAATAACCATGTAGAATTCTACTTTCACACTCACTTTGGATTAACATGATCAAAAAGTGTGATGAACAGGACCTTCATTTGAGGACCAAAGACTTGCTGTCTCATCTTAGTCTATAAGGATGTCAACAAAACATAGTCATACATAAAGACACAAAATTAAGATATTACCTAAAATGGCAACCTGCACTAGTGCATTAGGAAATGCCTATTTTAGCTGTTGCTCAACTTCAGTGAACAGATGGAAACATTTAAAGTTTGGGCAACAAGAATTATTTCTCAATAATTCAGTAATTTTGTAATAACATCAAGTTAACCTGAGAAACAGATAAGAATGCCTAATTCTCAATGAACTGAGATATGTACAACCTGATGTGGCTAATTCAACACCTCAGTCATTAGCACACTCTTTCTGACATTCTGCATTAGCAGGTATGAATAAGTGTCCAAAGCCTTTCCTCAACTGCAGTAGCTATAGTTTTTTTGAGGTCTATGTTTCTGAATACTTCTTGTAGCATGCGCCTCTTCAAAAATTTCAGTGCTACAGAAAACGACTCTTGCACACAAGTCCAGAGTTTCAGAGAAAATTGAGAAAGAAAACCTGATGCACTTTCAAAAAAGCCAACACAAGCACTATTAAAATCAACCTCCATTGTGTTGTTATAACGTGAAATGCCTACCAATGCCATGATACAAAATATGAACATTACTAAAACAGTCCTAACACTGTGTAAGTTCACATACTTAAAAGTTAGCTGTTACTAAATGGAATGACTGAATTAGTAATTTTTAATTGGGGTTCCAAACAGTCAACACAAACCAGACACAGACTTCTGAATTACTTATTTTTTGAACTATAAACATGTCCTCTGCTGAACTACGAACAATGTTATGTCCCAGTGCTTTGCTACAAAGCAATGCTCATCTACTCCGAGTAAAATATTTATCCTAAAACATACACAAAACTGTAGTAAATGAAAACAGTCAAATAATTTGTAACTGCTGTAGGTCAGCCCAATTAAGCACACTATGATAAACACAGTAGGGTAAAAAAAGTTTGTACTTCAGCACCTTAAAGTATTTCAGGTAGTAGATGAAAATGATCAGTTTGAAACAAGATTTTTCTTTAGACAGATTTATGGTTTATTCTTCCAAAGAAACCTTAAATACAGAAAATATGACTTCATCTGCACAGAAGTAATACTGTAATCTAGTATTTCTCATATCACCATCAGGAACTATTGTTATACCCACGTACCAAAATATTTTATTCAGTATCTCTTCCCACTTGACGTAACCAAGTCATTTTGTGGCAGTTAATTTGGCAGCACAGAATAAACTATCTTTTCTACTTCATCAGTTTCATTAATTTATACAAATCCCACAGCAAACTCTGAATTTGTTGCAACCATACACTGAATAGCAGCCAGGGGCAACACAGGTCCCAAAGCTGAAAATACAAACTTTACATGCAAGTATGAAAGAGCACAAGTCTGTTGAAGGATTCAGATTTCACACTGGTCTTCTAAATTCTTCTCAGGCAAACACCACAGCTCTTTACTAATGGCAGACTGTTCAGCAGCTCTGTGTAAGTTTTGCTGACACGTTTGACAGAAATGTTTTTTGGTAGCATATTTTCCAGATGCTATTTATGAGAAGACTAACACATAAAACTAATAAAAAGGAACAGAAGCTTATTTTAATCTCTGCTTTCAAATTTTTGTGTCATCAGCAACAGAAGATAACTTGGAAGTTGCCATGTATGCAACTAGGTATGAAGAGGCATGCCAAGAAGTAGATCCAACACACCTTCACAGCAAAGATATGCCTTGCTCAAAATGACTACAGGAACCGCAAGGCCTGTTACACTGTAAAGATGGTTTGAGGTATGGGAGTTTTGAGAAGCTAAAGTAAACTGAAAAGCTGAAGAGGTAGAATTTTAATTTTTTTTTTTTTTATTTCCCACTGTTAAAATAGTAGTACTTTTAAAAATCATAATCCATGAAGCTTTTTGCAACTATAGCAAAATAATTTAACACCATTATGCCACTATGGAGTTGAGGTCAGATGTACTGACATGTTTTACATGAATTTTGAATATCCCTAGCATTAAGTTATTTGACATTCATGGAATCATCTCTGGTTAAGCTGAATAGCAATACATTACTACAGGTTATACTTTAGCAACTGTGATACTGCAAGCTTAGCAAGGAATTCAGGATTTCAGGTATCTTGTATTATTGCAAAGGCACTATACGTACATTTACATACATTAGCTGTTATAATGGAAAAGCTATTCAGTGATTTACAAGCATAGCACTTAAGCACAACTGCCAGCTTTGAAATCTATCAATCTGATTTTTATTTCCTTATATTTAGCTGGCTCTAGCACAAGAAGTTCTGGCATGGATTATTTTCAGTTTGCATACATTTAAAGCCAGTGTTGACTGCCTGGACAGTTGATTTAAAATTGTCATGTTCCCTTTAACAGAGCAAGATATACAAGAGGGCCATAAAGATTTCCTGTACTATTAACTGTTTGATTTCCAGCACATTAGAGAAAGGCTCATCTTCTCTTTTCCCTATATCAAAGCAACTTTTTCAAATCACCGAAAATTGTAACAGGACTTCCTAGAGGCAATGTGCCTCCTTTCCTCTTTATCCCATATACAGTATAAACATGGATATCCAGGATTTCTCAATGGCAAAGCACAACATTTCTCTCTGGGAGCTGGCCTGCCAACCATCTATCTGGTCCTGAAACGGAAAGTATACAAGATTTCAAAACTTCTTTCACTTCCCCAGGCTCTCTGGTCTGGCAGCTCAGAGCTCTCAGAACACTGCTCAGGTCTGAGCCTTTACAGCCACCAGCACCCTGGAGCAAAGCTGACGCACCAAGATTGCTGCACGGGGAAGAGGTAGAGTCACCATCCCGCAAGGGATTTAGAAGATGTGTATATGTGGTGCTTCACGACATGGTTTAATGGTGGACTTGGCAGTGCCAGGTTAACAATTGCACTTATCTTCAAGGTCTTTTTCAACCTAAACAATTCTATGAGGTGCTGATCAAATTTATGGCTGTGACTAAATGATCTGCATCCCTATCCAGCCAACAATTGAGCTGAAGAACAGTGATTTAAAAATGCTGTTCATAGAAAATTATAGGAAAGATGGGAAAAAAACCAAGCACATGAAACCGAGAAAGAACTGTAAGCACTATACGAAGCTATGTCCTGTTGAATCCCAGGTGCCTGATGCACCCAAGATCATCTCTGCAGACAAATCCTGATCTTGATATTGAACTGTAAACACAGGATACAAAAACTCACTCTACTCTCCTAGACCCTGAAGACATCTCTCCTTTGCTGCTCTCCCTGAGGATGGACAGCATTTCCCAGCAGTTTCTTACCTCTCAGAGCACACAGAAAACCAAGGGACTGCACCTGCTCTTTGCAGGTCTGTGCAAGCTCAGATGCCTGATGCCGTTTTGCAGGGGCTATTTTTAATTTTTTGCTTCCTAATTATCAACTTACAGATTCTCTGCATTTCCCTTTTTTGTTTCAATAAGTGGTTACCATATTTTTGGATTTAATAAAGTGCCAGGGATTAACATACAACTCTGGTCTTAGATTGCGCTCTTCAGAAAGGACAAAAAAAAACAGGCATCCCATTTATTTCTGGCATTTTTTGTTTTAACAGCAATGCTAAACATATTCTTCCATTTTTTGCGCAAAAAGTGATACTGCTGTCCAGGTACATACAAAATTATCAGATAGCTTTCTGGAATGTTATTTTATTTCAACAGAAACTTGCTAAGTGTAAATAGTTTACAAAATTAGGAAGCAGGATGAAATTATGAAAGCAACCAGAACTGACACCATATGACGTTAAGGTAAAATATTTTGTAAGCATTTCTCTAATATAATCAGATTTCTCTATGCTTCTTCGGGAGGACTCACTCCATCTCCCGCTCTCCCTGCTCCCAGCCCCATCTCCCCTAGCACAGGAAACAATTCTTCAAACTGCAGAAAATAAGCTGAAAGTCTACTAATTCTGACACAGTCACCAGGTAATTACCTTCCCGTAGCATCATGTACATTACGCAAAACTCACCATGTGCTGTAGTAACTGGGCAGGCATCCCTCCCGAAACCCAGGTGTGACACTTCTTTCTGCCCCTCTAATCGTCCCACACACAACCTATGTATACCCAACTGTTCGGGTACCCTACCTTTAATGGGTGAAGTTATTGGGTATTAAGCTTCTTTCTAGTTTTCTTTGGAATGCTGCAAAACTTGTTATTTTTTAAACAGCTAATGAGTACAAGTTTTCCCAACCTGATCTACTTTGTTTTACCTCCTCCTGGATACACAGCGATGTATCATGCAACGGAAACATACAGTTTCTGTCAAAGGCCTTGGCACAATCTGGGACCTGAAGCACTGAGAATCACTGCCCGTGGCATGCAAGTGTCCATATAAAAGCACTAGCTGTTGATGTCCTACTATTACATGCTTTACTCACCACCACACCAGTGAAACATCCAAACAGTACTTCACACAGAATGGAAACCCTCTCCTGATAAGTCATCATGACTTTTCTTTCTTTTTTGGCATCAGTAGGGATCACAGGAAATTAATAGACATGCAGTAAAGCTCTCTTCCTGTATCCCAAATCTCTAAAGCCATTTTTGGACTTGTGAACCGCTGAAAGAACAACAGATGAAGAAACAGTTTGATTCCTGAAAAGGACTGGCCAAAGGCCTTCAATCTTGTACTCCTGTCAAAATACATCCAAAGATATTGTATGCGAAATCTAGCAAAAACGGTAAAAAATGAAATCAACCTAATGAAGTAGACAGCTAGTTCTATCATTCCTTATGATGCAGTTATGATGCACCTCCCCACAACCCTCTGCCCTTTTTCAGTGAATACATCCCATTATTTTAAATATCATATGCACTTGAATCTAAGCTAAAACTTACTCTAAGGAACACAACTTTGCTAAGTCCAGCACGTAAGGAAGAACTTACAGCACTTACAGCCTCTCTTTTCCTCCCTTCCTGTCAGCTCACTTGCCAGCAAATATGATTCCCAGGCTGAGGGGCTAAACTGGCTTTAGCTTCTTATATATACTTAGCTCTGGATTTAGGAATTGATCATGGTGCAGGAAGTCAGACACTTCTTTCCTTCCAGTCAAAAATGTAATCCACCTGACCCAAACCCAAAAGTCATTTACAGCTGTAGCTGCTTCTTCAGAAGGGTTCTGTAACAGGAAAGACAAGCAGACCATGTCGTCACAGAGATACGGTTTAATGGTGGACTTGGCAGTCCTGGGGTAATGGTTGGACTTGGTGACCTTAAAAGTCTTTTCCAACCTAGCTGATTCTATGAGTCTGTATCTGGGGCAGCACTAGCCTTAATAAATACTTTAGCATCCAAAATATCTATAAATTCTACTTAATATCTACCACATTGTTTCTAGCAGCAACTGAGGGCATAAAACAAGTAAGACATGTCAGTAATAATGCTGCAAACTTTGCACGCTAGGTATCAACTTTATGCTAGAGAGCACTAGCAAAAGTATACTAGGCTGTGCCTCTTAGCACACGGTATGACACATCATTCTCACATAAATGGCTTTCACAAACATTTCCCAATTGGCATAATTTTTTCCTTTTTGCAAATAGTGCAAGAAAATGTGAAGGCATGTGTACAACTAAAGGAGTTGAAGAAAGAAAACCACTCTAGAACAAGCAAGAATACAATTATGAAAAATTTAGTATGTATAAACAAAAAGAAAATATTTAAGCCCTTCCACATGAAAGGTAAAGCAGTATTGATTTTATATAAAAAACAATTCCTTACTATTATAAGTAATTACACATGCAAACACTTCTGGGTGATATAGTGAGCTCACTATCACTTCAGGGCTTTGAAGCAACATCATGTACCTTTTGAATAGACAGAGTTTAAATCAGGTTTTGCAAAAACTGACAGTCTGCATGCTGAAGGAAGCCAGACAAAGTCACTGTGGTCTCTCCTGGCTCTGGGGTTTTTAAATTCCCTTACTCTCTTCTTAAATACCTAGAAAAAACCAGGACCTGTCTTTGGCAGGGAAGTAAAATAAGCAGAGTACAGCTAAAGATAGATGACACAACTAAAGAATCTATGTCCATTGGAAGGCATCACTCCCATCTTCACTTGAAGATATGCTTTTACAACACGTATTTCTAGCTTGAAAACATCTTATCATTGATCAGTTGTACTGCACTCTCTCGCATAAGAACTTAAATATACCGTGGTGCATTAAGCATGTGTTTACAGTCTGCTTCACCAAGACAGCAGGTGGCAGCTGAGAAATGCAGCTTCTCTCTCTTCATTCACCCTGCCTCCTAAATGAGCTCCATCTCATGTGGCGTGTAGTCTAGATGTCTGGACCTTCCTCCCTCAGTCTCTCTCAGACTGTTCCCTATCCCCCTCCCTGGACTGCATCTGGACTGGTTAATTTGCAATTATAAACCATCTTCTACTGTCTCAGGTGGAATTTTAGTTTTGCATTCCTGTAGCACAAATCAAAACTATTCATAAAGAACACATAATTTCATATGTTTAGATGGGACAGTCATGATAATCTAATCTGAGGGCACTGAACAGCATTTGGAAATATGTGTGTCGAACCATAGCTCCTCTCCTATAGAGACAGCCTGAGAGAGCTGGGCTTGTTCAGCCTGGAGAAGAGAAGGTGCTGGGAAGGACTTAAGAGTGGCTGCCAGTATCTAAAGGGGCCAGTACGAAACATGGAGAGCAGCTTTTTATAAAGACATGTAGGGACAGGACAAGGGAGAATGGCTTTCAACTGGCAGAGGGAGATACTTAGATCAGATATTAGGAAGAAGTTCTTTCCTGTAAGGGTGGTGAGGCACTGGCACTGGTTGCCCAAAGAAGCTGTGGCTGCCCCATCCCTGTCAGTCTTCAAGGCCAGGTTGGATAGAGCTTTGAGCAACCTGGTCTGGTGGAAGGTGTCCCTGCCCATGGCAGGGGGGTTCAAAAAAGATGATCTTTAAGGTCTCTTCCAATCCAAACCATTCCAGGATGCTATGAAATCAATGACACTTGTCCTCTCACATTAGACAGAAGATTTCAAAATACTGTATCTTACAGCTGAATGAGAGCCCCACACAGCTGTTACAATGGATATTTAACTTATTTATCTTCAGTTAAACTGGGAACAACTGGTACATTTTGGAAAGATGTACCAGTAATCATCCTAAAGCAGTGACCCATTTTGCTTACAAGAATCTAGAAAGATCTTTCTTATGTCCTAGAAGGGTAAAAAAGCCACTATTTTTCAAGATCTTTAGTGTAGCCAAAATGAAACATCAATATTCTGCTGCTCACATTGTGAACACAAGGCTGCCTTATTTTTTCTTTTTTTTATTTATTTTATTATTTTTAAAAAAAGGGTCTAAATAAAAATAGGTGTGTTTAGAGTGTACTCCCACCATCCTAAACAAGTAAGCAAAAATGAAGGTTTTTGGGTTTGGTTGTTTTGTTGGTTTGTTGTTTTTTTTCTCATTGGAAACAGCATGCGTATTTTTCAGTTCTGAAATATATTTCCACTTTTAGCTCATCAACAGAATGCAATATAAGAAAAATAATTCATATCATCATTTTTACATATGTACTACTTCTGTATAATAATTCCTACTGAAAGGACATTACCAAGAAGTCTTTGAAGTACAAAGCAAACAGACAAACCAACTTAATTGCAGAAACATATTTGGTAGTAACCACCAAATTTTGTATCACCATGCAGAGAAAGATGCCTGGCTCAGTTTTCACTTGTCTCAATTTGTTCTAGAAGAAGATATTGTAAAGTAACTTTTTTTTTACACGATTGCAGGTATGTAATTAAGGTAACAGGGCTATCCAGTGTCTTAATACTGTTCATTACAGATGGCAAACTCATCTAAATACTGGCAATGTCTTTAAGCGGCATGATCAAAATCAGCAATTTGGTAACTTGCTACACTGGAAGATACACATTCTGCAGTTTCACAATATGAATGAATTTGCAGTGTGTTTTAAAGTGTTCCCTTGCAGGAACAACAGCTCTTTTCTCTAGCATCACTGGTTCCAAATAATTCAAGGATCACAACCAATTTTAATAAATATTAACTTGCTCAAGACGTGCATAAATTTCTGTTGATACAACAGTTAAAGAGAGTTTACTCATAGTTTTATACTTTAAATGGTATTTTAACAGAATGGTATTTGAGGAAAATGACCTACTCAACAATCTCCTGTATAGATATATGCACTACTATTTAAGTTAATGTTGAACTAATATTTTTCAGCTATTAGCAGTTATTCAATCTTCTGCAAGCCAACTGAAATACTAACATTAAACTTTCATCGGGTAAAGTTTTACTTTCTCCAGCTGTGAAATTTTATAGTACACATAAGGTACTCGATAACTTTATCAAGGTTTTTTGAATATTTAGGATTTGTAAATCAGACAACCCCTCAAAACCCCAACAAACCCTCCCTCTTCCCCAACCTTTATTCCGAGCTGCTTTTAACTAATTACAGAGCTGTTGTACGGTAACATACAGTGTATTTATCCACACTGGAAGACATCTTACTGTTTCACACCTACAGAATACAAAAGCCAAGGACTTTGACTAATGCCAGTATCTCTCTGTTGAATTTCCTTTCAGGCTATGTAATACTTTCTTCTTCAAGAGATGAAATTGTGTTAAAAAATCCCCAACTGAAGCATATGTGTAATGGGTATATATTTAATTCTATACTCTGAGAATACAATATAAACTGAAAGCTACTCTATGAGAACTTCATTCAACACAATGAATGTCTTCCAGTCAGAACACCTACATGTCACACTATTCCAGGCTGCCATTATGCCTACTGTCAACTGTTCATTTGCCTACAAAATCTATCCTGTGAAAATGTCACTTGCTGCCACTCAAAGGCTTCAATTATGCTTGAAATAAGAAAATTAAAGGGAAAAAAGATACATACCTGAACCAATATAAATGGCTACACTGGAAAATGTATAAAACTTCCTAACAAGAATTAGTAGCATAAGCAAAAATACTCTGTTGGAATTATCTAGGTGAGGTTAAGTTATAATACATTATAAAATATACACTACATATATTGTACAGCTTTTCCTTGTGTGACTTTTATTGAAGGCGCACCTGTGGCCAGGTTTCCTTCTCCACTTCCTGTTGCCTTTTTCAGGACAGCATGTAGCTACCTTCTCATAAACTACTATCAAATCATACACGAGATTCAACAACAAACATTTGCATTTATGTATCAATAGCGTAAAAATGATAGCATTTTTTTTCTAACGTCCACCAGTGGTTGGTTAGAATAACTGGTGCTGGTGATACTGACTAGCACGTGCTTGTCACAGATGCAGGTGTCCCCACAGCAAAGACCTGACCAAGCTGGCTTTTCTCCCTGTCTGTTTTCATTCCCTTGGCTCTGTGTTGAGCTGTTTGCAATCATTCCCAGTTAAGCAAGAATTTGGTTCCCTATTCTATTCCCTACAGACTGGTGGGAAGAGACAAACTCTTGGCAGTCCCATGGCTCTGCAGACAGCCCTGGTTTAAAGTTGGCACAGTCAGCCTGGATCATCAGCATTTACCCACATCTGATCTGCCCTTGTAGCACTGGCAGATGAACCACAGCAGACACATCTCTTTTTTAGTTTTTCACTCCCCTTAACCATTAGATTTTAATCATGATTGTGGGCCTTCAAGAATGTTGATCTGTGGTAAGGTGAAAAGAAAACAAAATGAAATACTAAAATGAAAAAAGTACCTCCACAATCTTTCAGGCCACCTTCATGTAAAGAAAAACAATAATTTATTAGGTTTTCATTAACAGCTACATTTTAATTTTGGTACTCTTGAGCTTCTTTTTAGAGCAGTGTTGCGGGTGGTTTGGTTTTTTTTTGTTTGGGTTTTTGTTAGGTGTTTTTTTTTTTTTTTCCAGAAGGAATTCTGAAAATAAAAATCAAGGATCTGAATTTGGTTTGCCGTTACCACAGAAAAAAATAACACAATTCATCCTAGGTACCAAATTCTAACTACATTCCTCCTTGAAGTATTTTGTGTAATTGACAAATAATGACAGCAGCTCTTTGCTGTTATTTTAAACCCATAGGTTTTTAACAAAAAACAAAGATGATGTGCCTTTTACTTCACAGAAATATCATGAAAAATGACAGGAAAACTTAAGGATAGATATTTGTTTAACCTCCTAGCACAATGGACTAAAATAACAAAAAAACACCCAAACTTTCTGGAGACATCCAGGTTAGTGTGATTGCATGAAGCAAACTCTTAGGCAACTAATTCAGAAGTTACGTGCATGTATGCCTAGCTTCACTAAGAAAAATTAAAAAGAGGAATTTTAACAGTCTTGCTATAACATTATTAATTTTAAAGAGAAATGCACTGCAGTATCAGGAATTCTTACATTACTTAAATATTTAACTTTGAAATTACAATTAAACCACTGTGCTTATTAATTAGATATCACTAAGACAAGTGTTGGGAATATTTACTTTTGTTCAGGGTGCCTGCTGTTCCATTTTTTCAAAATGGAAAGGCCCTTGTAGTCTGCAATATTTATTTACAGGATCTGCTTCCAGAAAAATTCAAAACACCAGCTCATATTTCATTTGAAAATTATTTCAGAAGGACCAGCTGGAAAAGAAATGGGGACCATTGGAAAAAAAACTTCTTACTCTGGTGAAATAAGAAAAACTTGGCAGAAGAGACACAAAGTTTTCTGCTAAGAGAACTACCTATTAAATCTATCATATTTAAAATGCACTCTCAAATTTAGCTTTGAAATGTACCTAAAATTAGTGACAGAATCAAGAGAAGAATCATAGAATAGTTAGGGTTGGAAAGGACCTTAAGATCATCTAGTTCCAACCCCCCTGCCATGGGCAGGGACACCTCACACTAAACCATGTCACCCAAGGCTCTGTCCAACCTGGACTGGAGCACTGCCAGGGATGGAGCATTCACAACTTGCTTGGGCAACCCATTCCAGGGCCTCACTACCCTTACAGTAAAGAACTTCTTCCTTATATCCAATCAAAACTTCCCCTGTTTAAGTTTGAACCCATTACCCCCTGTCCTGTCACTACAGCTCCTAATGGATAGTCCATCCCCAGAATCTCTATAGCCCCCCTTCAGATACTGGAAGGCTGTTACGAGGTCTCCACGCAGTCTTCTCTTCTCCAGGCTGAACAGCCCCAAGTTTTTCACAGCCTGTCTTCAAATTGTAGAGCAACATGAGAGAAGAATCTCCTCCAGCCCCCAATACTTTCAATAATTTCTGTAGAAGTAACTTTTAAATTAAGTAGGCTTCCCTTTATTAATTTTAAGAAGTTAGAATTAGTTTATATCTTGCATTAGAGAGAGTAACTTTGGATTTCCGAAAAAAAAACAACCCTTTCTACAAAAAGATGAGAGAGAGAGACAGAAAACTGACTGGGCTCAGAAAAACATTAGGGCTTCAGAAAAGACAATTGGGCTCCTTAGTTTTAATGGCAATTGAGGAAAAATTGTTTGTCAATCCGGACTGCAGACTGCTTTAGGGAGAAAAATGATGCAACGTGACACTGTTCCTTCTCTGTCTTAGAATAACTACAACCAAAACATTAGTAATGACACAGTTCTAAGACAAACTATTTAGAGAAGCACCATGCATGCACCGCCAAGTCATATGTTTAGTACTTCAGTATAATTAAACAGCCTTATAAATTCTGAAGTTTGGATAGTGAGAGGCCTGATTTTGTGCAGCGATATATCATGAATCCCAGAATTATACAGTTCAGAAATTTCTCAGAGACTATACGCCTTGCAGCTGGAGATGGCACAGGGGACTAAACATGTCTATCATCTTACTGCACAGAATAAATATCTATCTAGCTACTAGATTTTTCCATGTACTGTTTAAAGAGATAAAACACAAGAAACAGATGTAAACATCACTGATACTTCTTAAGTCTGCATAACAGTTTTCTGTTTTATAAATGCTGATATATTTTTGCACCCTTGCAGGTGATTAACAAGAAAAAAATATTATGAGAACTTATAACGTACCATTCTGGTTTCTTTTGCATGTTGAAATAAATACTACAAAATCTCTTAAGTGACATCTCAGTTTACAAATAAGGAAAATCCACAGTGTTTACACTCAAGCTCCCAAATGCATAATTAAAAATACCCATAAATTCAAAACTCTTTTCTAATACACAATTCAAAGCTTTTTGAAATTTACAGTTTTGGAAATGCAAGATATCAATGCACATCCGCACCATAGCAAGGACACCATTTGGCAGATGGCAGATCCTGGCACTATGGCTGTGCGCAACCTTCGTAGCACACCACAGAGACAGACTGCTCCTCTGTAGCACTTCAGTCATGCCCAAGTAGCTACAAAACTGTTGTAGTGAAGTTGACTTGCATCAGCTAACTCAAGAGTATGGGTAGAAAGATGTGCAACCTTCAATACCTATCTGAGCAGACTCACCCTGAGAAAAATGGGTGCAAATCTGGGGCCAGAATAGAACTGCAATTCTAGAGCACAAGTGAGATAAGGGAAGATAAGTACTGTGTGAGAATGGGTAATGAACTTGAGATAGAAACTGTCTGACATTAGAAATTACTTGGATGAGGGAGAATGGAAACAGAGATGCAGGACGTAAGATATACAAGGAACAGGCTGGACAGAGAAGAGATTCAGAGCAGCCCTGCGGAGAAGGACTTGGGGGTGTTGGTTGATGAGAAAATGAACATGAGCTGGCTTCAGTGCACGCTCGCAACCCAGAAAGCCAACCGTATCCTGGGCTGCATCAAAAGGAGCATGACCAGCAGGTCAAAGGAGGTGATCTTGCCCCTCTACTCTGCTCTTGTGAGACCTCACTTGGAGTCTTGTGTGCAGTTCTGGTGTCCTCAACATAAAAAGGACATGGAACTGTTGAACAGGTCCAGAGGAGGGCCACGAGGACATTAGGTGGACTGCAGCACCTCCCATTTGAAGACAGGCTGAGAAAACTGAGGCTGCTCAGCCAGGAGAAGAGAAGGCTGCATGGAGACCTCTCATAGCAGCCTTCCAGTATCTGATAGGGGGCTTATAAGGATGCTGGGGAGGGACTGCCCATTAGGAACTGCAGTGATAGGACGAGGGGTATCAGGTTCAAATTTAAAGAGGGGAAGTTTAGGTTGGATATAAGGAGGAACTTCTTTACTGTAAGGGTGGTGAGGCCCTGGAATGGGTTGCCCAAGGAAGTTGTGAATGCTCCATCCCTGGCAGCGTTCAAGGCTGAACTGGATGGCGTCTTGGGTGACATGGTTTAGTGTGAGGTGTCCCTGCCCACGGCAGGGGGGTTGGAACTAGATGATGTTAAGGTCCTTTCCAACCCTAACTATTCTGTGATTCTATGAACTAGGGCACAATTAAGACTGGCTGAATGTGAAACTGAGAATGAAATTGGTGACTTTAAAAAAAGATGCCTAGACCAACCATACTTTCAATTCCTACTCTGTTCATGTAGGATCACTGATCTCACTTTTCTGACTTCAAAGAATCTTCATGGAGTGAGTACTCCAGCTCTGCAACTAATGTAAAAAGTATACAAATCTCAGCAGCCCATCAAAAGATCACAAGGAAAGCTCCTAGAACTGAAAATGTTTCTGTAAAATAACCTTGTCTTCAGAGACTGGGTTTGCCAGATATTCTTAAGTGAAAACCTGTTGCTAAAGGTATAGTAAAGCATGAAGGCCAAGCCCTAATTCTACCTGTAGAGCAAGGTCTCAAAACTATATAGAGTATGGAAGATCTTCAACGACACACTGAACAATTAAAAATACTGGATAGCTTCATACTGATTAAATGCCTTCTACTTAAGGATTTCCTTCTATGGAGAAAAATGGCATGTTATCACATAATTAAAGACTGCATGATAATGTACAAGGTACAAGTGGGTGAAGCAAGGTCACTAAGGTTTTGAAGTATTAACACTGCAAGCACAATAATGCGTATTAAATACAAAAAGCTCCTGCATTTAAAAATAGATCAAATGGAACAGAAACAATATCTGCACATACCTATACAGCTGTGACATTTTCAGACTGGTAGACAGAGTAAAAAATAAAAGCTAAGACGCTGAGAGCAAGAGCTAAACGTGTTTTTTTTTTGTTGTTGTTTTTTGTTTTTTTTTTTTTGTTTTTTGTTTTTTTTTTCCGCTTTTGCAGAAACATTCTGAGGTTTATCCACATGTATATATTAAAACATTAAGGAAATAACCAGCAAAATATTAACCTTATAGAAAGAAATACTTTCCCTGTTCCAGTTTTTCATGTACAAAAAATGTTGCTTCTTAACTCAAATGCAAGCTTTGATAATTATTCCTTCCAAACATTTGGCTTTCCTTTACCAAATGTCTCAGGCCTCCCATTTTAGAACAAATAAAAACATATGCAAAGGTCTGTCCTTGAAGGAAACAGGAACACCAAAACAAACTCAAGAAATTTAACTTCAAGATGGCAGAGGTATAAATAACCTCTCTCAGCTCAGTAGTGTTCATCTTTTAAATGAAAAAAGTTTTTTCATTTTTCATTTTTTTCATTCATAAATTTTTCATTTAAAGTCCTTCTGGGGGTCAAAAAAAAAGGGGGGGGGGTGAGAGGGAAGAGAAATGCCTTCATTTCTTTCTTAATTTGAGCTTTTCTCTAACAAACAGCTACTACTCCCTTATTTTAGATCACATAGGTCAGTTACACATGCCTCAGTTTTTAACTCTTTCCCATCTGCTGTTCTCTTACAGCATCATCTAGGAGCTGAGCAAACTTAGAATGATGCAAACCCAAAGGCACCAGGACTGCATTAGCCCCGATGCATCTGCCAGCATCCACCACCTTTGGTGATACAAATGAGTAGAGGTTTAGTGCCCTTGCAGTTAAACTTGGGCTGAAAAAAAACTAAAAAGAAAAAAAGGGGTTTCATATGAAAGCTCTGACTTCCGTAAAAAGATACTTGAAGGGGCAATAAAACAAAATGCATTGCAAACACTGCATAAATGAAATACTTAATTTTTTAACACAGATGTGAGACAGAATTCTAACCCTGTGTGCCCCAGCCCTGATGCTCTATGCATGGTAGTGCATCCATGCACTAACTATGCAATTCCAGTGATTTTCCATTCATACGGCTTGAAAAGGAACAGTTATAAAGATACCCAAATAAGCCCTTTCCCAGCAGATCCAGGCTGCCTGGACATGCATAAAGAAAGAAAATGAGTTATGAATGCTGAACAAACTTTGTACTAAGTAGATGCGTTTTCACTGTGTTGCACCATCCTGTGTTGCACTGCAGGTAAAAAGAACATCAACAGGGCCACCGTGTCCTAACAACAGAGTAAGTTTTATTCTTCAAATAAACAGCTAGTAAGAGCTATTCAAAGATCAGATTTGGAAACTAAGTTGCTTATTCATGAACTTATTTATCCATTCAACTTCATTTTACATGCTTCATTTTGCAAAGTCTCAGGTGAAGTTGCTGTATTCAGAACAGTGAAGCTGTATCTCATTTTGGACCTGTCTACTAAAACAAAGAAAAACAAGTATGTAAATTTCTAGTGAATTCAAGTGTCCTCACTAGGAGTTCAATTATATTCTGAAATTATGTCTTAATTGGTTTGCTCATAGATGAGCTGTACAGTTAACCAAAAATCTACTACCATATAATCATCACTAAATTTCAGACATTACCTCACATTAAATTAACAACAGATAATGAGTGGGAATATTAGTTCTATTGCCATGCCAGAAAAAATCCTTCCCACATTATCTAGAGTGTTTTTTATAATTAGTTTCAAAATAGAAAAAATAACACACAAACAAAACTCTCCTGAATATCTAACATGCATTTTGCTCAAAACTCCATACATTCAAAATAAACAGCACAACTACAGAGCGCATAGGATTCATGTCTCTAAAATTTAATTAAAAAGAATCCATATTTCTAAGCTTCTACAAAAACTGCCAAAAGATTGACCACTTTTTTCCTCTGTGGAAAACGAACTACTCTTGTAACTACAAGGAAGAAAACAAATAGAGCTCTTTAAATTTAGCCAATTTTTCACATCAGTAGGACAAATAAATTTACTGAAAAAAGCTGAAACTTGAACTGTGGTCAAACTCCTAAACTTCAGTTGCTATTCAATTTTGGTTATTTTTGAGGTAAAAACCTAATTTATTACTTATATAAAAATGCACAATATAGACTATTTTATCTACCTTTGCTGTCTGAAGGGAACGGATTTCAAAGATCTTGTCTGTAAGTGATATATTCTTCAATATTTATGCCACCAATGACCACCATTGTCAACAAGGATCTGAAGAAAAACACAAAGCATACATAAACCAGATTAGTTCCAACTAGACTGAGGATTTTTTTAAAAAATATATATTTAATTAAGAAGGCACAAAGTAAAATTGTGCATTAATTACACTAATTTATTAGCTGTTGTTAAAAAATAAATAGACAAGCACCAGAGCCATTAAATGGGAAGGCATTTATCTACGTGAGGCATATATCAATTCCTTGGCATTAGTACATTTATGACTAAATATACCAAACTTGGGAAATTCGCTGTTATCATACCAAAATAACAACAGCATCAATCATTCCCTGAGTTAAAGCTGAGAAAAGACAAAATAACAAATAAGTATTAAAATGTGTTATATTATGAACACTAATAGATTACAAAAAGTTAACCCCCCCTAAGATTTGAAAAGACAAGTTAAAGGTAACTTTAAGACAGCACCTCTAAAAATGCCAGTTATGGTTTAAAAAACCCTACAGTGTTCAAAGGATAACTGTACAGTATAATTTATTAGTGCTGTTTTCATATGTCAGTACTGTAACTATGGAAAGATGAAGTTAAAAAAAAATTACTATGCTTATGGTAAGGTCAGCACTGATGAACTGGTCTATGTATGTGCTTCCTTTGGAATCTACTCATGCCAAGATGCCCAACAGCAACTTTTGGGTTTTTTGGTTGTGGGGGCTTTTTGTCTTTTGTTTTTTTTTTGTTTGTTTTTTTTAGGTTTTCAACTTGTTTCACTGAAATAGAGACTACTTGTCTACGATAACCATGATAAAATTTCCATGGAGTAGTTGAGATTGTCAGGGACTTTTTGAGAACATCTGGTCTACCATGCTTGCTCAAGCAGGGCAACCTAGAGCTGGCAGCCCAGGCCTTTATCCAGTTGGGCTCTGAACATCTCCACAGCCTCTCTGTCAACTTGGTCCAGGGATCAACAACCGTCCCAGTGAAAAGGCGTTTCCTGATGTTCAGAATGTCCTGACATTCTCCGCCCAGGAGAATGCTTCCCTAATGAAGGAACTGCAACCATACCTGTGTGACATGAGACAGAAAGTCTGCTAACAGGCTTAAGTCACTATAATCAACTCTTCTATACATGCTCAGTGGTCCTACTGGTACCTACACAACCTAACACATACTGCAATGCTTTTGGAACCTTTCATTGAGCAACAGATGCAATTAACTAGAGGACTAATCAAGTCAAAAAGCTTTCATCTTGCAAATTATTTTCTCCTCAGTTGATTCCACTTGGTTGTCTTTAGCAGATTATGGAAGAATCCAACTCTGAGCAAAGGCAAACCTTTTGCTGAGTCCTGATAGTTGCAACCACAGCAACAATCCAACTGGAGTCAAGCAAACTTATTCATCTTGAATACACATTTTTAAAAAAAAAAAAAGATCTGTGATTTCTCTCTTTACTCATTTATTTATTCGCAGGCCAGGGTCACCTGATTGCCAGCAGCCAAGACACACATGGAAAGGCGATCAGATCAACAACTTATCAGGCTCTGTGGACATTTTATTGCTGTTTAAAGCCAAGATAGTTAAACATCTTTAACAGCAAAATGACCAAGTTCTTTGCAGTTTGCCTATAACACAAAAAGTTATTTCATCTCAGCTTTATTATAATGCCGTATCCAAATTGTCCATATTTGCTTGTTAAGTCAAATTAAATGCCGCAGCTTTCATCACCTGAAAATAAATATCCTTCGAATCAACTTCTTCCACAAAAAGAGCAACTTAATGAATACTTGAATGGATACGCTCCGCTCTTTCTAATTCTTCCAAAAATTAAAAATCTTTGTAAAAACAGTAACTGCCAGATCAGCCTCTGAAATAAAACTGTATAGGCTAAACCATGATTATGCTAACTCTCTCTTTCTAATGAAAAATCTGAAAACAAAATTGGATGTACACTGTGCTTTGATGTTTGCCAGACTGCAAGCTGGTACA
This sequence comes from Psittacus erithacus, assembly GCA_009867235.2. Classification (NCBI taxonomy): domain Eukaryota; kingdom Metazoa; phylum Chordata; class Aves; order Psittaciformes; family Psittacidae; genus Psittacus; species Psittacus erithacus. The sequence goes on from WYDI02004492.1 coordinate 31,146, forward strand.
TTGATAAGGTGAAAAATTTCCCGATACAAAATGACGCTATTAACATATAAAAAACTTGCTCTGCAAGGGCTGAAAGCGACACTGACCCAGCAGACTGCCATTACGTTTTCAGATAAGGGTCAAGACAGTGCTAAGCGTCAGGAAAGGTATGTATTTCAGATAATCTAAGACGGATGAAATACCTTGAAGTGCAGAGAAGTAGTCTGTGAAACAAACAGGTGAACAAGTTCTGCTGATAAGCCGCTCAAAGTCACTAACCAGCCCAATCTAAGATACCAAGTGTTACTGCAGTAAGGTATGCCAATATCAACATTCAACTCAAAACATTACCTTTAACTCAATAGGTCTTCATTTTGTGCTGTCATGCCATACGGCTCTTTCATTATAGCTATACCTGGCCTTGGCTGTACTTGTTTTATATGCCAAACCAATAAAGTCAGAGGAAAGAACTGGTACAGAAAGCAAAACAGAATCCATCAACACATTTGTTTAATAAGTTCAGTGTGGAAGATACTTATCAGTGATTACAAACCAGAAAGCACATCTGCTGATAGGGAGATCTTCAAATTGAAGATGATCTGAGAACTGGAGCCCAAAGAAGGGCAAACACATAATAAGGATCAATTACAGGGAAAGAAATGCAATATTTCATCATGCCATTTTAAACAACTATTCCTCAAAATGTTTTAGAATCTGTGACTTATTTTCCCTAAAAACTTTGCACATGGAGTACAGTGTTGAGGCTATCAACTGCCCTTCAAACTTAGCATTCAATTTTGTTAAAAAGTTGATTCATACCCAAGTCTCCTCATATTTAAGTGCCACTGAAATTCTCCTTTTTTGCCTGACAAGTCAATCCTCCTCACTTTTCCTTTTGTGTCAATAGACGATCTTTTCTTTTTTTGCTGGTACTGAACCTCACAACCAAAATTCAGATATCTAAATTCTGCTCCCATTGAAAATGTTATTTCTGATCAAATGTCATCATGTTTCTCTCATACATAACAACTGCAATAATTGTAAGGGTATCATTAATATTGATCTCAAAATTTTGAAGCCTTTTCTGAGGAGTCTGAGCCTTGCATCATAGGGAAAAAGCTTCTGCATTTTAGGGGAACTTTCTAAATCTTTGGGGCCTGCTCAATTTTGCTGAATGAAACCCAAGTGTTTTATTTTTTTCTTTGTATGATTTTATGATCATCATTCTAACAGCCAGAAGGAGTCACTATGATCTCATCTTCAATTAATGTGAATTTACTAATGAAATTACAACATTTTTTCATACCACATTATCTTATTTACAGTACCTTCCTGTATGTCATTTGAGACTGCCACCAAAAAAAAGGACACAGTAACACAGTACTAGAAATAAAGGGACAGTAAACCCCGGACATTTTCTGTCTTTAAGATAGCCTATATTTGTAAGAATCACAAAACTGTTTGGGTTAGAACAGACTATTAAAGATCATTTAGTTCCAACCCCCCTGCCATGGGCAGGGACACCTTCCAGTAGACCAGGTTGCTCAAAGCCCTGTCCAACCTGGCCTTTAACACTGACAGGGATGGGGCAGTGACAGCTTCTCTGGGCAATCTGTGCCAGGGCCTCAACACTCTCACAGTAAAGAACTTCTTCCTGAGATCTAATCTAAATCTCCCCTCTGCCAGGCCAGTTCAAAGCCATTCTCCTTTGTCCTGTCCCTACCTGCCGTTGTAAAAGATCCCTCTCCATGTTTCTTTCTGGCCTCTTTAGGTACTGGAAGCTGCTCTAAGGTTTCCCCAGAGTGTCTTCTTCTCTGGGCTGAACAAACCCAGCTCTCTCAGCCTGTCTCCATAGAAGAGGTGGTCCAGCCCTTGGAGCACCTTTGTGGCATCCCCTGGACTTGCCCCAACAGGTCTATGTCCTTCATATTTTGGAGACCCCAGAGCTGGATGCAGTACTGTAAGGGGGGAGACTCATGACAGCAAAGTTGAGGGGAAGAATCCTGTCCCTTGACCTGCTGGTCATTCTGCTAGTGATGCAGACCAGGGCACAGCTGGTTTTCTGGGCTGCAGGTGCACTGCTGGGCCATGCTGAGTTTCTTGACAACCAACATTCCAAAGTACTTCTCTTCAGGGCTACTCTCAGTCTAGTCTGCGCCCAGCCTATATCTGTGGTTGGGAATGCTCCAGTGCATGTGCAGGCCCAGCTCTCAAGCCCATCACTGAACTGGAAAGACAGTAGGATTTAGCAATAAAGAGAAAAAAAGTATTATGCTTTAAGATTATTCTAGCAAACGCATTAATCCCTTAAGCTCTCGGTCAGCCCTGACTGGTCATCACTGACAGAGGGCAACACTCCCTCCTTGTCTTCCCTGCCTGTATCCTGAAGAGCCTGTATCCTTCCATTCCATCACTCCAATCAAAGGAGACATCCCATCACTTCTTTGTGATGCCAAGAAGATCATAGCTCTGCAGGTGTGTGCAGATCTCTTAACTCCTCTTGTTCATTCCCCATGCTATGAATGATTCATGGAGGCATTTTAGCTGGGCCCCAATGAAGCAAACTTACTGGCTGGGGCTGGAATTCCTTTGTACAGCATATCAGATGCTCTCTTTTATTTATTTTTTTTATTATTAAGTCTTAAAAAAAAATAAATTCTTTAGCACCTTGGTTTGAATGTTTTTCCTCTAAATATCCTGGAGTATGAAGAGCTGGTTCTACAAGTTTCTGCATCTTAGTCTGGTGCCAACCCACAAAACATATGTCTCTGCTCAAATATAAGATTCTGTTTTGATTTTTTTTTTGTATTTTCTTCCTGGACTGGGGACAAAACATTTATTTAGATACAACTCAACATTCAGTATATGCTAAGATATGAAACTTTCTAAATCACAAATATCTTCTTATTAGTTTACTCCAGAACAGCAATTGTGAAGAAGCTAAACTGTCTGAACACGTGACAATAATCAATGTAAATACTCAAAAATCAGTGGGGAAAAAATAATAAATTGGTTTTAGACACTAATTTTTTTTTTTCTCATGGTTGCTACTAAGTCTTAAAACCAGCAGGTTTATGTTTAATCTAAATATTATATTGCATATCTATGTAAAAACATCAATGCATTTTTCTAGTATCATTAGCTTTCCATTTGTTCCCACTGTAAATAGCTCTTTTGCTCTATTTCTGCATTATTGGGATAAGGCAGATTTTCCACTATTACTGACACAATGGCACAAAGTATTGTTCAAATATTTTACAAAAACAATTCAAATGCAGAAAATGATACTGCTCACACCACCCTGGCCCCCTGACTGCACTTCTTTACATGAATCTCTGGAGTGATCCAGAGCTCTGATGGTGAAACCTGGCTGCTCCATCAGTTGTGCTGTTCACACCCACACCACACTGGGGGTTTGCTGTTAATTAGAATATCACAAATGCAAACAGAAGACACTAACCTGAGGAATCAAATATTTGCACTAGTTTCAGGAAATCAGCTTCCTGAAAGAGCCAACATCTACACAAGCAACAATCAAAAGTAACTTGGATGAAGTTACATGTGCTACTTTAAATCACATGGGTGAAAACAACATGCCTGAGCTTCATAAAGATGTCGAGGTCTTAAAAGAAACCCATTAGCTTGGACAGGTGCAGAATCTCAGACCACTTTCTTTTAGATAAGGGAATATATAAGGGGCACTGCCACAGGAATACTACACAGCCTTTGCAATCTCCATCAGCCTTTTGCTTTTGGGAGATATGTTTCTTAGTTGTGAGAGAAAAAACCAAACAAACAAACTTAGAGTCCTATGATGATTATTTCACGCTGAAATAAATGTACACAGAAAACTTTGTGCACGGAAATATCTGCACAGTTACAGAAGGGTAACAAAGTCTTTTCTAAACTTGTTTTTTAGTAGCAAATGTAAAGAGCTAGATTTGAAAAACACTGAAGAGATCTTAGTTTGCTAGCTTTTTATTTTTCACACCTGAAGTGCATGGTGGAAGAGAAAGAAAGCAACAGGAATAAACACTGCATAAAACACATTGCTATCCTTAGCAAGGTTACCTTCTCCTCTGATTTTAGACTCCAACAGATGATTCAAAATGGGTTGCAAAGGCTACTACTGAAGAAGAATTAGAAGGAAAGCATGCACTTTCTTTTCTTGTTCCACAATAATGCAGAAAAGGCAACCACAGTATTTTTTAATTAATAGTTTTAAACAAGAAATAAATAAACCAGGTCTGTCGTTTTTATCAGAGACAAGCAATCAAGAACTAATGAGACTTCACGACAGCTGACTCTGCTCCAGTATTGTTCTAAGGAAGAATTTCATCCAGCTTTTAACTCTTATTTATCATTTTATTGACACCAATGTAACGGAACTTCCTAATTAGAAAAGGGGAAAAAAAAAAAAAAAAAAGGCATTTTAACTAAACATACAAAAACCTCACTAATTTTATCACCAGTGTGCTGGTGAAAGCAAGCCTTTGCAGATCTCAAGTTGCGTCCAGCAGCACTTGAGCCCTTGTCACCAACAAAACCTCTCTTACTTTATTTTTTATTACAGACAAAATCCCAGTACTATTAAAAGTTCTCAGTCACAAAACAGTATTTCTGGAAGAAAAAAAACCCAACCCCAACACCAGCCCTCAATGAGACAAAAAGGGCATTTTAAAGAAATCCCATTTCTCTTCCAAACATGAATATCTACATTTCCTTCCGTTCTAGGTTACTTCTAAACACTTTTTTTAGCAGCTAATCTGTCTTTAAAGCTGAACAGTGTAACTTCTACAAGTAGCTAAAGCAAAATAGTCTGTGGAGCTTGTGTAACATGCAACCATCTGGCAGTGCTCCAGGCCAGGTTGGACAAGGCTTTGAGCAACCTGGTCTAGTGTCCCTACCTGTGGCCGGGGCTCTGGAATTAAATTGTCTTTAAGGTCCCCTCCAATCCAAACCTTTCTATGATGCTATCTCTGGTTCCCTCCAGCCCAAACCTTTCTATGATACTCTCTCTGGGATCATCATAGGACTTCAAGCCATACATCCTAGCTAACTAAAGCTATACTTCAGCTATACATTAAGTAAGAGGTGGAACGAGCAAAGAGAACCACTCCTCCAGCCCCCTTATCAACCCAACCACTGAGGCACTACAGCTTCCCTCACCTCAGTCCCTGCCATGCACTGTCACATCATTTTCAAACGTGAACATCGCATCCAGACTTTTCTTTCCTAGTCTCACTTATTTGATACTACCTTAACAGCAGAGCTTGCTCTTTAAGCTAGAGCATTTTACATGAGTACAGAAATTATGACTCATTCAACTGAGTATGCAGAAGCTTTTGCATGAATTTATTTCACATCTCATCTGGTCTTTGAGTCAGGCTGCCTAACCAGTATCTATACCACTCCTAGCCAGAGGAAGATGGAGAACATAGGGTTTGAACTCTTAGTTTTTCAGAGAGGAACAACAAACTGGGAAACTCATACCTTCTGTGAGAAGAGGAGGAAGACTGCAAACATACCAAAGCTAAGAGACTGGGAACCAGGAGTTACTACAGACACCAATGGGAAAAGCCGTGCCTTGCTATGAACAGCCCAAAAATTTAAGATGACAGATGGGAAGAAACCTTCATTCATGTAAGTTAAACAGGGGATATGTGGGGAAATGTAAGCTCCATGCTGACCTAAGACAATTAGTATCCACAGCAAACTAGGGTTTACTAAATATATACTTCCTTTGTAGTTAAGCAACTGCTGTCAAAGTAATGAGATTTACTCACATTTCACTCAAGCACTCTTTTGAATTCTAATTAAAATAGCTACTAAATGACCAGCCACATAAATGTCTCTTTTCAAAGATGACACATAATCAGATTTGAACAATCTCCAAAATAAAAAAAAAAAAAGCATGGTTTTGACTTTTAAGATTTCCATACACAAAAGAAAATACTTTGCGTCTATACTGCCATTCATCCAAACATCTTATGTATCTAAAAGTATACTCTCAGATGTAATTCATTTCCCAACATGACAGAGTTCTTACTTCACTAACAGAAAACTGTGGCATAGTGATTTTTAGTGACCTCCTCAAGCCCTTTGTATGTTGGCAACACGGCTGGAAACAAAATACAAAATTTCTGTCAACGGTAATCTTGTGGCTACAACACTGAAAAGATAGCTGAAATTCTTTTGAAAATGTGAAGGTTTGTAAATAAGGAAAAATAAATGAAAGGATTAGAATGACTACCTATTGTACTGAAAAACGAAAATGGAAAAACATTCATGTAACTGTCCAAGAATCATGGTGTTCTATACCACAATGTTCTTCCTCCGCTGTTCAGATTGCACCAAAAGTATGCACCTCCAATTCGCAGCAGTTGCTATCACCCTAACAGCATTCTGTAGCTCCACAGCAGTCTATTTCTACAAGAAAACTGTAGAGAACTGATGTCCTGGTAAACACAGAACTAAAGACTGAAAGAGTTGCATTACAGAACTGTAGATACAAAGCTTTAATTTCTGAACGACTGTTTTCTATCAGCACTTGTGTTTAAAACCTGCAAAGATGCTGCAAGTTGAACTAAAATTCTATTTTTGGTTGATTTTGAGAAAAACTGTGTACTGACATTTACTATGACAGAATAGTTAGTGCCCTTGTGCTTTCAAACACTGAATACCAGAAATCATGATACTGTATCAAAACTGAAATGAGGACAGTACATAGCTGATAAAACACTGACATCTCTTCAGAGACTTTTTTTTTTTTTAATTGGAAAAAAATGGCAGTGCTGAGCTTCAATTGTTTGAAGAAATGTTCTTCTTCTCCAAAATCAAATTAGAACCATTTAGGGGCACCAAATGCTGTAAATTTAAGGACGTATGAATTTGCGATGATTACGCAGCAACAGAAAAAAAAAAAAAAAAGCATCTGTTCAGATATGTCCCTTGTTTTATTTTCTGTCTTCTTTAAAGAACAGAAAAGGCAATCAAACGCAACAGAAAAACTACATTAATTGGCAGATCTTGTGACAGTTTCCATTCAACAGTATTCTTCCATTCATTTAGGTGAAGCATAATTATTCAGCACAAACAGCATAGTTTTATAGTGCATCTCAAATACCAGTAGGCAGAAGAAAACTAGTACCAGAAGAAGGAGACAAGGACATCACTAGAGCCCCCTTTACCAGTTCTGCAGAGCCAGACCTTGATAGTAGGTAGTAGCTGGTGTCCAACAGCACCAGCCATACGTGGCATTCAGTAAAGCAATAGCCCTTCTCTGCTTCTGGCCAGACTCTCACAGAAGTTCAATATCCTGTTGTGCCAGATGACTTTCCCACCTGACAGAAAAACTCCCACCCCAAAATCCAAACACAAGCAGAACCCCACAAGCATGACAGGAAGAAGCATTTGGAGGCAAAAGCTGCTGGACCAGAGCAGGGATGTCTGCATGCGTCTTGACATGTGGCAGGGGCAGGGCAGTAACAGGGCAGTGCTAAAGCCTCAAAAAACATTTTAGTTAGAAGACTTAAAAATGAAAACTCCTATGGAACCACTGGATTTCCAAGTGTAATAGATGCATTCATAGTAGTATGAAAGGGTGAGCTGTTCTGCCTGGTTATGGGTGCCACCATGGTTGGGGGCTTCCTCTGTGCCTGCACTAGTCCATGTTCTCCTGGTCATTATAATTTATTTAACTTCTGTTAATGTTTAAGCAGTAAGCCTTGGTAAAATTGTAAGTAAAATCATATGGACATTTCCACAAATTTTTAAAAATCTTTTCAAGGAAATAAGGAAACAAACCAGAAAGAAGGAGCAGGAAAAGTATTCCTCTAAAATTTGGAATCATAGCTTGTAGGCTTCAGGGGTCCTTTCTGCATTTTAATTTCAATATTCAACAGCTAACAACTGCCTATAATTTCTCAGAACAAGCAGCAATATCTGTAATTTTAACATCCATAGTTTTACAAAAGATTTCTCTTCTGATAGAACTCTATGAACAAATTCACAAACGCCCCTAAATCCCGCAAGACCTAAGACAGGAATATTTCTTTGTGTTAGCAGTGCATGTCCAACAAACTGAAATCTAGGAAAACATTTTATGCAAGATTAAAAAGTTTTTAATGTATGTATCTGAATACCTAAATGTGACACCGATTTTTTTTTCAGGCTTTACATTCACATCTACCTATTATTCTAACTGCTTTTCCTTCACCCTGATGTCTGGTAAGAAGCAGGACAGAAGAGCCACCCACATCCTGAAACAAATACACAACCAGCTGCTGCTAGGGATACCAAAGAGGTGGCACTGCAGGTTCTGCCAATGGGAAAAACAAAACATGAAAGGTAAGGAAAAGCAGATGAAAGCTGAGGACATGCCCTCAGTACTGACATGTCTTATCGTCTGAGTGTTGCTTTGAAAAAGACCCGTAGAACACAGAAAAAGATTTTTCTAGAGACAAAGTTATCAAAAGCGTGAAGTAAACAGGAGGCAGCAAAAGAAAACCGGTTGCTAATTAGTCAGGTAAGCTAGTCTATGCTCTGCTTCTGATGATACTAGAAAAAAGTTGGGAAAGTGATCTTTTTAATCCTGCTGTTTTCCTTAAACAAGGGAGACAGTACTCATTCTACAAGTAACATCCACAGCATGTTTAAGCTCAAAGTATAGGCCATACTTACCATTACTTTTTTCTTCCGCTTCATTAATGTAAGATTTGTAGCACTGCCATAATTACAATGCTTTTAAAACAAGACCACATACAAGTACCAAATTCTGATTGATTACTATTGGGAACAATTAATATAATCTTCCAAAACTTCATTTCTTCCTTTTGCCAAACTTGGATCAGCTGCTATTTAGCTGATGATTTAGAAGCATCCACAAAAGGCATAAGGAGCAATTTAGTTACCAAGTCTAATTGAATAAAAAATACCTTGTGAGATGATGGTATTACAAACAGAATGGAATTTATCTCCCATTTCAATTATGCATGCAGTATATATAGAGTAGTACTGTGGAACCTGCAAATCATACCAAGAAACTTCAGAAACTCTTCAAATGTAATAAATGTTTGGAGCTGTTTTTAACAGAAAATTTACGTCAAGTGACACCTGCATTCTTTTGTTCCTTCTTTCCTTTGTCAAATAAGAGCTAAAATTCTATTTTCCTTGCAGTTCACTATGCTGCCTTCCTGAAAAGCAGACTTTCTAGACACGTTAAGTCTTAACAGGTTTTTGCTTTTATTCTTTTTTTTTTTTCTTTAAACAAGGAAAAACATAATTCTGGATGGACTTCATGATTTTTTCTACCTCATTTCCCCTCCAATATATTTGTCTGCCAGATTAGCAACACCATTTCTGTGCAACAAATCCACTGTGCCATTTAATCAGCTTAGTTCAACTGGAATTCTGAGCTATTAACAAACTGGACTTAGGCATCAGGGAGGGAGCACTCATTTCTGTATGGCTCTCAACTCCTGTACCAACCCTTCCAGTGATACCAAGTTTCTCCAGGCTATCCATCCTTAGTGTGCGAGGCCCACCCAACTCACACAGCCCGACATCCCTGTTTAAGATGCATTCAAAGAAGAACTCAGTGCTCTTTATTCTTCTGCAGAGAAAAAGATCACCTGCTACTCAAGGGCTTGGTAATGTAGCCAACTTCTTCTGAATGGCATTTCCAGCTCTGAAGATGCATCCAATGAAGCTTTAGAAATTCTGGCTTTAGCCTTCTGATATTTCTGCCTTTTCAGTTTTGTCTCCATTGTTACTCTTTCCATCTTATTTTTACTAAAAAGAAAATCTTTCAGGGAAACAGCCTTATTCGCCCCCAGGGATTTGAGAGGCACCTCTCTGCATTAGCAACACCACTATCACATGATGACATCTCCACAACCAGTGCGCAGACAATTAAGTCAGAAACAGACAGAAGCAGTATTCCCTTCCTACTTGGTTGAAATGAGGTTTGGAAATTTTTGTTAAGAAAATGACCTTGTAAATATTTTAAGACATCTCCCAGGAGAACCATAATCATCACATCCCTATTTCACAGTCATCAGGAGGAATTACAAGGATTGTGGTGCTTAACTTCCTTAGTATCCAGACATATAAGGTATCCAGTTTGTCTCTTCACAGTCTAACAGCAGAAATGGTATTCATAGTAAATGCTGTTTTATGGAAGCAACTGATAAGACAGGTTGCTTTCTAAGAAAGGGAAAGATGGAGTGTCTGCATTTAAATAAAACCCTCCTGGGGCAGCAAGGAGACAGTTAAGCCCAAGGAAAAGTTGCTTTTTATATCTTAAGGAAAGATTAAACTATTTTTGTTACATTGGACAAAATATCACACAACATTCTTCTTTAAATATGGAGCAAATACCCAAGGGCTTTAGAGTCAGGGTTGTCTCCAGTTTCACCCAGGTGACACTTCATTACCAGGCTGGAAGTGACGACTGTCAGATTTCAGGGTTCAGCTGGAACACTGCTCGAATTCAGAAAAGAGCAGAAAGTAAAGGAAAAATATCCAGGCTTACTGTTATATTATTGAAAATAAGGTGATGTCAATAGCTCTAGATAATTGCAAACAGTTTTAGAAATTACTTCCATCTTCACCAACAGCGCTTAGTAGTTTCTTAGAAGCACTGCATATTTTATCAGAGTTCTTAATCAGTTTCTAATGGTTAGTTGGGATACATAAAAGACTGGAAATACATATGTGGAAAAAGGAAAAATCCAAGGGCACTTTTGCATATCTATGGACCAAGCCTGGTACAGCATAGCTGCTTGGACCTCAGCTTCCTGTTTCCTACCTGGCTCTTACAGTGCTTCAACCACCCCAACGTGCTGAAGCAATTGCATACAGAGCCACGCTGAAAACCACAGCACTGAAATGATCTGGGCTTACACCAAATAACAAACAACTAAAACAAACACCTGAAGAAACAAAAATTGTACCTACTGGAGGAAGTTTTGTAGAATGCATCTAATCACCTCCCCAATAAAAATACACCAAAAATGTTTTTATCTGTACCATTTCGCTAGCCCACAGATACACCACCACAAGCACTTTGACTGCTGCAAGTAAAAAAGGAGTGAAAACCTTCATGTGGAGAAAGAACGAATGGCTGAGAGGAAGCAGGCAGAAAAATCTCAAACCATCTTGGTTACTGAAGAAAACTGCCAAGCATCCATGGCAGTGTAGCTAACGCTAGTTTAAACCACCAAAGCAGTTTTGATCTTCAAAAATTTTATGAACTGGAGATAATACTAGAAGGGCTTTTTTTTTTTTTTTTTTTTTATGGAAAGACATCAAAAGGTTTCAAAAGCTTAGCTGAGTATCCATGTCAAAATAATTCATATTGTTACAATATATCATCTATTTTACCCATTAAAAAAGTTTAAATTTGGCATTTTGGCTCGTTATTTCTTTACCTCCCATTGGCAGTTAAGAGTCCCCAAATATATACTGCCTCACTGCTCTTATGGAATGACTCTAATCTCAAATTAAAAAGTACAAATTACTAGTAGAACTGCCATTTAGGTCCTGGAGAGGGACTTTTTACAAGGACATGCAGGGAAAAGACAGGGGGGAATTGGCCTTAAACTGACAGAGGGGAGATTTAGATTAGATATGAGGAAAAAGTTCTCCCCTGCAAGGCTGGTGAGGCCCTGGCACTGGTTGCCCAGAGAAGATGCTCCATCCCTGGCAGTGCTCAAGGCCAGGTTGGACAGGGCTTTGAGCAACCCGGTCTAGTGGAAGGTGTCCCTGCCCGTGGCAGTGGGTTGGAACTGGATGATATTTATGGTCTCTTCTAACCCAATCTTGAATCTAGTGTCTAATCTAAAGTCAGTGAAGTGTGCACCATGTACAGACCTACTACCAGTAACTCATATACAAGATCAGAACGTTGCACTGCAAGATCCTGACAGCAAAGATTGTGCCTTTGGCTCTACAAAGCTGTGCAGCACTCAGGCATCATCACACAGCTCCCAAGGATGCAGAGATTCACATTCACGCCTCAAAAATTTAATACATTCTTTTATATACCCCTATGAGATTATTTTACATTGAGTGGTTAAGCTGAAGGAAAAAAACAGGAAAAGAAGAAAAAACAAAAAAAAGGGCCTTTTGTCATGAAACTACTTTGCTTTCTTTGGAAGAGTCATCTACAAAACCACTACTGTTGCAGAACACTCTTTCATGACATTTAGCCTTAATCTCCATTCCACCGCTTTATTTCTAGCTATAAGCCCCTACGCAGCCCGAATATTTCCTTTTTATCTTCAGTTGTTTACAATTTTAGATACATGTAGGCTGTTAAGTCTTGTCTTGCCTGTTCTCTTTTCTTAGTCTTTCTGTAACTTTACTTCCTTAAGGGACCAGACAAAGGAACATTCAGGTGTCTCTGATAAATAAGGCAAACCACCATTTTAGCCCATAAGTAGTAATACTGTATCATCTGGCTGGAGTGAGTGTCCACACAGACAAAGATATAAGTCACACAACCAGACACATCCTTTTCAGTGGATTGCACTCAGGTCCTAGAATTTGATATTTGTTCTCTAGATCTTATATGACGCGATGTATGAGCCTTTAGTACTAAGAAACCAGGTATTTCCTGAAATCTCTGATTTTAGTAACCTATGTACAAGCAAATTCATGCAAATGTGAAAAAATACACAAAATATATAACCAAACCAAAACCCAAAAACCCTATTCAGAGACATTCTATATTTTTTTTCTGCACGAAGTAAATATACAGTGATATGGTTTATATGAAAGATACATATAACCTAGACAAGTGTCTGTATGTTCACAGATAATCCCGGCCATTTGAAAACACCATTATGGCAATAAACTCAACAGAAAATAATTAGCACACAGGAAATGTAACTTTATGGTCTATCGAAAATTGATACCAGATTTCTGTATTTTCACATGCAGCTGCCAAAGGAAGCAATCTTGCTTTTTCTGCCCTAACACCTCTCCTTTCCCCTACCACAAGTGTATCAGGACGCAACCCATAAAACTAACCTCGTTTCTTGCTGTACTGATTATAATTCGAATTCACTTCTTGATATAATTCATCATACAAACACTTGTGTTGGCAAAAGGCAGGCCATAACAACATGGCAGTAGGAATGAGCTTCTTTTGGAGGTAGTTTCTCATAAGCAGAGCACAAGAAGACTGCTACAGAGAAGTAAGGGCATCTGGAGCACTGCAGAACAGAGGTGGAGTTATCATGGTCACAAGCCAGAGTTACTACCCATATTAGACGCATGCTGACCTAGAGCAGTACACCTGGCCTATACCTTCATGTTTCACTTATTCCACAGAAAACCTATGCTTACCACAGGTTACATTCACAGGACACACCAGTTGTAAAGGACCTCTGGATGTTTTCAGTCCAACCTCTTGCTCAGAGGATGTCCACGCAGACCAGGATGCTCAGGCCACTGACAGACCAGTTTCACATTCCTCTGAAGACAGATTTTGCAAGTTTTTAGCGACCAACTGCCTTCACAGGGATTTAATTTTCCTTACATCTAACACCTTACATCCAACTTGTTTCCATTACCTCTCACTGTGCACCTCAGGGCGAGTCTGCCTCTGCCTTCTCCATACCCTCCAACAAGGTAGAAATGCACTTTTATGGTTCCCCATCCCTGGATGACAATCAACTTTGTACTTTGACTGAATATCAGTAAACCCCCAAGTCTATCTCCTATTCATCTTACAGACATAAAATGGGCCCCATTTATGAAGCATAAACACAGAGAAACACTGTACATGAGGTGAACAGGGAAGGTTTAATAAATCTCCTTAAATCCAATCAACAGCTCCATTTAGCTATTTCAACTGCTTCTACTACTCAGTGTAACTTCACCTTAGCATGCAAATAATTTTCAGTTGCTACTGCCAGCTCAGCAGGGAAAGATTTAAACCTGGATTTTCTTGTACCATAACTTCTCATTTCTTGGCTGTCAGGGTCTGAGATATTCTGAATTCTGGGTACTGTAAGAGCACGACACTGCCAACAAATCTGAATACCTCAGCGAATTTTTCTTTTTTCATTTGAAACAAGGAAATATTTTTCTCAGTTGGGTCCTTTTAGGCAGCTGAGGTTAGAATGTCAGTTTGTTGTTGAGTCACTACTGTTTCTAGCAAAAGGTACAGATGCTATGGGTTTCTTAGGTCTTCTGCCACTTACTGTAAATAATACAAGTTAATCATCATAATAACCTTTGGATTTGATATGCTTAGAAGGTGAAGTTGCTTACCTATTAGGGAGGGAAAAAAAACCCCAAACCCCACAGAACTACATGTGTTCCTAAATCTCAGCTGCTTTACAGCAGACTGTATCTTTCTCTCTCCATCTCTACTCACCCAGTACCCATAACTCACCACAAACACAGAAGCATCCCCTGCCACCACCACTGTTGACTGCCTCCATATTAACAAGGCTCTTGCAAGGTATCGTACTTAGATGGCCTGAGTCACCACCATCCAGCCTGGCACCAAACCTGTTTTGGGCACCTTTTAAAGGGCATCTGGCTCAACACAGCCTCATCTGAACACCTTTGGATGAACTGTCATTCAAAATGCAGTTATTTTATCTTGAAGTTTAAACAATGCTTCCAGAGTCCCTTAGTTCATTTGACACAAGTCTGTACCACTTCTAAAAAGGGCAGGTTTGCTCTTCACAAACCCACTCATTCATTCTCACTACATCCCTGCAATGAACCACCGCAAGCCAGGCTGAGCACCTGATCCGACTAAAAACCCCCTTTGTGGGAGCAGGGTAAGAGATGTGCTTCTACTAATATTTTGGTTATACAAATGTCAGTACTAATGCAAAAGGAAGCAGTAGGGACACACAGGCAGCTGGCTCTCAATGCCCTATTTGTTCCTTCCCTGTAGTGATGCCTTTGTCAGAACCACCTTTTTAAAGTCATTAATACTTAAAATCAGTGTTAAGGCTGTCCTTGAAGTCTTTGCACTCTTTGTGTTAACTTCATGCTACCTTGACAGTTCCCCTTTCTGCAGTACTAACAGTCCTTTATTTTTAAAAGCCTTGAAGAGATGGATAATCATTATAGTATTTTTTTATATTCTACATTTTAACTATAGTTTCTAATACAAAATTATATCACAAAGCTTCACTGAAATACTTTTCAAGAATGGCACCATTCTTAGCTGAATGGGAATACCCCATGGAATAAAAAGTCTAAAATAGCTCCAAGATGTAAATCCCTCATTTGTCTCCCTGGGTGCTCTCATCTGCCTTCTTCTAACATCACTAGCACATACTGAACCCACTGTTCCTTGAACGCTTCCCTCCAGCTTCTTCCCAATCACTTCCCATCAGGTGTTTCCTCAGTGTCTCAAGGATAACAACTTCCCAGAGCACATGGCTGCTCTAGCAGGATCTCAAGCAGGGATACGCATGACAGCGAAAGGCAAGAGAAGCCAGGAGCGGCTGCAAGCACAGAGCCTCTCAGGCCTTGCCTCCTGTATGGAGAGATTTCCAATACACTTGTTTGTATACTGAAAACCTACTATGTGATTTCAGGAATACAAAGAGAAAATGTTCCTCTGCTTTTATAAACACTGTACTGAGTGATCAGAGCACCCCTAATGCTGCCATAGGCGGCTGTGGACAGAAGTATAAATGCCTTCAAAAAGGCAACAGTAGCTATGGACTACAGATCCATTATTAAAAACACATGGTGCAAGTCCAAGCTTCATTTCTAGTTGCCTGATGGCATCTGACGTTGTGATAATCAATAAAGTATATCTCTCTACATCCACTTTTGCCAAGCTCAAGCACCATCCATTGTCACAGTGGGATACAGAGAGGGCTACAGACAGGCCCCAGACCTGACCCTGTATGTCAGCCACAGGGGAACAAGGAGAAACACCAGCTGCTGCCTCTTCCTCTCCACACAGATATCAGCTCAGACAACAGGGGCAACAACATGAGACTGAGATTTTTGTTTATATTTAAAACAAGAAGCCTTATTAATAATTTAAATGCTTTTTTTTTTCTCCCCAGGCTTCTCCCTCTTCTTCAAGCTTTGCTTTTCTGCCACTGCAACCCTAAACCAACCACAGCGCTCTGGGCTCCTGAAATTTCTTCATCTTCTCATCCCCAAATTAAATTGCATCCATATTCACCTGTGTATTCTTTCTATTGATGCGAGTTCTCCTCACCATCCCTTATTTTCTTATTTTCAATCAATAACAAGCTCATAAACTAAAAATACAACTACTTCATCTTAGTCTGATAATAATTCCTCACATTAGGAACCTCTATGGTTAATGCAGTCAGCTCTTGCCTCCAACATGATTCTATCTTCTGACTTTCATCTTCTCTACACTTAACCAGTGTGCCAAAGGTAGAAAAGCTAAAACACATTCCGTCATTACTCTTGCATATCGCCATAGTACATATGCTATTTATTCTCCTCCACAAAATTGCGTGCTACCTTGCATCAAACAGGCACTGGGTTCTCACAAGAAGTATGAGCAAGTAGCTGCAAAACACTAAGAACAAAAGACTGTTTCACACTTAGTCCACTGCAAGGATAAAGCTTGAATGCTCAGCACATATCAAGTCAGTATGACTGCCTGTCTGCCTGCAAAACCTTCAGCCAAATTTTCTTTCCCATGTTTGCTTTAATCTCATAGGCAAAGTGTTTGGCAAATACTCCTCAGAAGAACAAAACTCTTCCACTGGTAACTTCAACGTTGCTTAGTTAAGTCTAACTCACAGGTCTGTACACTAGATGGCAGAAACTTTGCCAAATTGAGACTGAAAGATGATGAAAGCAAGCCTTGACCCTAGCTATAAACAAAGAACAGAAAATTCCGTAACAATTAAAAAATGTTAATGTTTCAGAAACACTGTACTATTTTTGAAATTTCAATAGGCATAAGTTTAGCTTATGAATTAACCCCTACTCCCTGATTAAACAGAACAAATGTCGAGACAAGGAGCCCAAGCATGTCACAGCACTGAGGGCTCTACTCCACCTGAAGATTTTACAGTCATAGGTCAATACCAGACTTCCCATAAGGCTGACAAAATCCCAGAGAAACAAACATGACACAGAATAATGAAACTTAAAATTAAAATTGTACAGTAACATATTATACATGAAGCATAAAAACACTTAACACAATTAAACCATTCACATGTCACAATCATTCGTGTGTAAAGCACAATATAGTTATTACTTTAGCACTTAACCCAAGTTTCATTCATCTTGAGATGAAGTCATAAACTTCCACCTCAGTCTAAGCAGTTAAGACTAGTAAATTTTAAAATCTGAACTATTTCTTCAGTTAAACTCTATCAGCCTTTAGGGAAGCCATCCCCACACCCTTCAAGCAACAAGCAAAAAAATCCCAAACAAAAACCAACCAGAAGACCACCCCAGAGAAAAGCAAAAAAAAAAGCAGACACACACTTTAGATCCCACAGGTAATATTTTAAAGTTAATTAATACTTCTTGGTTCCCCCCTTTTAGGGATATCTGACAATCTGGCTAAGAAATCACAAACTACTACTGCATTTGGGAAAAGAACCTCTATTTTCATGGCTGGTTGAAATCAATGTAAACAGTAAATACTAATGTAAGCTCTGGTGTAAACATAAAATGGAATCCACAAAATATAAAAATGGCAAATAAAGGATTTGTTACAACTTTTAGGGTAATTATTTGGACTAATAAATATATCACTTCGTATTCCAAGTGATAACATCTTAGAGTTGTTTAAAATACGCCAGTATGTACATTGTTTGTGCTTGAACTTGTAAATAAGAAAGCAAATTAACGAAAATACATTTTTTTACCTATTCTTTGATATACCAGATAGCAATAAATTTATCTAAGGCGTTGAAAAATTGTAAAGTAAGTATGTTCAATGTCAAGGCTTTGAACATGAAGTGAGAGTAGCATATTGGGTAAATGAGGAAAGTTACAAATAGGCAACAATAAAGACAATCTAGTAGTGATACTGAATTGAGAGCACAGAAGCACAAATGACTTACAAGTCTAGGTAGAGCAACTACTTATTACTTTTGTAAAAGCTTCAGAGACTAAAAGTGGATTCTATATGTATTAGAAATCTTAAAAATGGGCTTTACACTCAGAAGAAGCTATGAACCAAGAAGTTTCATATAAGGCTCCTGGAACATGCATAGCAGGAAAGACAACATCAGGTAAAAGGCAAGCATTCCCCAAAACAAAACCACAGAGCAGTCATTCATCAACTGCTAAAAAGCTGCTGAAGCCTTAGAAATAGAATTGTTCTTCAGAAAAGGTTCCTAAGAAGATTTCCAAACACAAGCTCCAGGGACAAACCCCCATAGGAAATCACACACGAAGAACCGTAACTTTCTTTTAAGACAACTTCAAGAGACGACAAAGTTGCATTTCCATGACTGTTGTTTTTCAAAAGGAATTAAACCCTTGAAGTAACAGGCCATGAAACTTGGATCAGAAGAAACCAAAACCATATGCATAAACCCCTTCTATCATCTACTGCTGACAACAGAATGGCACAGGGGGATAGCACAACTGGCAAGGATGATGACCCGTCCCATGCAACTTGGAGATCCTTTCACTCAGAAATCCTCTGGTGATACCAAAGGAATATTAGCAACCGTAATTCTACCTTGAACTACAGTTTCTGCTACTTCGAGATCACACGGAGAGATCAGTCACTGCAAACTGCCAAGAGGAGCAGAACATTACTTTCATAGTATTTAAATAAATTATAGCTTCAACTGGGCTAAGAAAGCTGGAAGCTTCACAACAGCATATTTGAAGCAGTTCTGCATGAAGTGAAAACATATTTCTGAGCAAGAAAGTACGCACCTACAGCAAGGAGACTGGAGAGTTTTCATTCATCAACGTTTGCCATTATTCTGTACTGCAATAAATTTCTGCAAAGAGAAGGCAATCTGACTGTAGTCAAAGAGCCAACAGTTGATTTGAAAAACCTGAAACTGGACACAAAAAGAAAAACAATATAAAAAAATCTGGGACTACCAGTAATCAGCAACTATTCCTTATTTGAAGAAAATTTTATGAGGTCTGAAGGATCTCCTATCAGCAATCTCACACTCAGCATCATTTACATGTAGAGGGAAGTATAAAGAGAGCTCATTACTCCAACAAGTCAAGTTTATAGAGAATGCAGATGCAGTGACTCCTTGTACTTTATTTAAATGCAATCTCGCACACTTGCAAATGTCAGAATATACGAATTCATATTAGCATATTCATAACCTAATACCAGAAATACAGGCAATTATCTTGTTTCCAAAGCTTATTAACATGTAGAATTTAAAAATTAACCTATAAATGCTGTAGTTGTGCAAGACTTCTTTAGTCAATGAAAGAATTAATAAACTAACAAATAGTTTTCTTCTGAGTAAATATTTGGAATTTGGTAATCAATTTGTGATCAGCAAAATTAGTATTTCCATTGTGCAGGAAAACAGCCTTGCTTTCTAAAGCTACTTAGAAACTGTGCAAGATTTCAGGATACTCCCTCAGATATTCTCAGTTCTGCATCAACACATCTTCAATTCCATGAACACAATATTCTGCTAAATTTTCAAATGGTCAGTCTTAAATACAAAAAAGGCAGTCAAAGGGCTGGTTTGGGGTTTCTGGTTTTGTTTTTTTGCCTTTTTTTTTTTTTTAAACATGTATGAACAAAGTAAACTGACCGTATTTAGATACCTCAAGTACCTTTTATCAGGTTGCCCCAACATTCTTTAACATTGCCACTTTTCAAATGTCATCATATGTGAGAAATCAGGGGCACAGTTATTATAAACACAGAAGAAATACTGATTCATATCTATAAAAATGGAAATGGCATTTACACAGAGGTATCATATACCACTTATATGAATACTGAATCACAATTTAAATTATTAAATTCTGTAAAGCAGAACAGCCTTCACTTAACAATCTGAAAGCTCAAATTTTATTTTACTTTATCCAGAAAAGGATGAAGCTCCTATGGAACTAAAAATATCCCATCATAACACTATGGGTCAAAATTTAACCACTGTCAGAAACTTCCCACCAGCCTCCAAATTCACGTTTTTATACAAGGCGATGGAAGGATGGCTGGATGCAGCCCTATGATTTTAATTAGAGGTTTTTCTTTTATCATTGAATGTTTTAGTTACTTTTAACAGAATTAAGCAGGAGAACTGAGCTGATATCTGTAGGCTGAATCTCCCTTGGCCTGCTGAGTGCTGACTGGGCTTTCTGCCCTGAGCAGGGATGGATACTCATTACGTAAAGGTATATCTTAACAGGTTTGATTAAATCATCAGTGAGTTCTGGAAAATGCCTCATTTTAATTTCTCCAGCCTACTGAGAAGCTGGAAGGAAAGCATGGCTTTCAGACAACACAAGATAAGGAAAGGCCATTGCCTTTACCCTTTTTCTGTTTCCATCTCTAAAGCTAACCATGGCAACTTGGCTGCTGTAGCTATGGAGTATCACCTTCCCCAACAACGCACACAGACTACGCATTTTACAAGCAGGAAGCAAAAACTCAACAACATACACCACTGCAACCTGTGTTCTACAACCAGTAACCACATCCTCACACATAATGACGTGATTTCTACATTTACCATGGGTAAACCTGACTATGAAAACCATCATCTGAATACCACCAGGTTCTGCTTTCTTTCCATCTCACTTTAATTTTTATTTTATTCTACCATACTGGTGAATATTTACTTAATAGAAAAAGCATGAACAGCATTTTCTATTTTGTCTCCTCCAGGCTGTGATGACAGGCTTGAGGAGGTCCATTTTAGACACCTGAAACAGAGATGCCTTTAACTGGAATTCCATAGTACTGGTCACACAGTTGCTGCCTAAATGAAGACACCGATTTTTTTCTTTTTTAAGGAAAGTCTACTTACACATGTATCATTTAACTCAAGAAACAAATATGCTTTCTAAATCCTGAGGGCTGTTCAATTCTGAGGCTACACAATGTAAATAGGAACCTATTCCAATTCTCTATACAAAGTTTCCACATCCCTTTATAACTTTCCAACAAAAACTGCATAGAAAGCTGAATGCTGACAAAATAAAAGGGAGCAAAAGTGCTGTTTTGAATGATGCTTTATCATTACCAACAAGTAGAACTACAAAAATAACTAAATGTTTCGGCTACACACTCAACTGAATAAAGTTTTCTATTATACATTTGCACTTGCAATAACCTGGTTTCTTATAGAATCATAGAATAGTTAGGGTTGGAAAGGACCTTAAGATCATCTAGTTCCAAACCTCCTGCCAGGGGCAGGGACACCTCACACAGCCATGTCACCCAAGGCTCTGTCCAATCTGGCCTTGAACAACCGCCAGGGATGGAGCATTCACAACTTTCTTGGGCAAATCATTCCAGTGCCTCGCCATACTTACAGAAAAGAATTTCCTCCTTACATCCAATCAAACCTTCCCCTCTTTAAGTTTGAACCCATTATCCCTTGTCCTATCACTACAGTTCCTAATGAAGAGTCCCTCCCCAGCATCCTTATAGGACCCCTTCAGGTACCGGAAGGCTGTTATGAGGTCTCCATGCAGCCTTCTCTTCTCCAGGCTCAACAGACCCAACTTTCTCAGCCTGTCTTCACACGGGAGGTGCTCCAGTCCCCTGATCATCCTCATGGCCCTCCTCTGGACCTGTTCCAACAGTTCCAGGTCCTTTTTATGTTGAGGACACCAGAACTGTACACAATACTCCAAGTGAGGTCTCACAAGAGCAGAATAGAGGGGAAGGATCACCTCCTTCAACCTGCTGGTCACGCTGCTTTTGATGCAGCCCAGGATACGGTTGGCTTTCTGGGCTGTGAG
>WYDI02004493.1:0-37074 GCA_009867235.2 Psittacus erithacus
GAAAGTTGGGGCTGTTCAGCCTGGAGAAGAGAAGCTGTGTGGAGACCTCAGAGCAGCCTTCCAGTATCTGAAGGGGAGCTATAGGGATGCTGGGGATGGACTGTTCTTTTGGGACTGCAGTGACAGGACAAGGGGTAATGGGTTCAAACTTAAACAGGAGAAGTTTAGACTGGATATGAGGAGGAAGTTCTTTACTGTGAGGGTGGTGAGGCACTGGAAAGGGCTGCCCAAGGAAGCTGTGAATGCTCCATCCCTGGTGGTGTTCAAGGCCAGGTTGGACAGAGGCTTGGGTGGCATGGTTTAGTGTGAGGTGCCCCTGCCCATGGCAGGGGGGTTGGAACTAGATGATCTTAAGGGTCCTTTCCAACCCTAACTATTCTATGATTCTATGTATTTTACTTCTTGTAACAAAAATGTGGAGAAAAACTTCTCTTATTCCAAGAAGTCCCTCTAAATCACAGATACCTTTGATAAATCAAGTTTTACTTCTGTTTTTCGTAGCTTAGGTTCTTCCTTCTGTTTGTCAAACTCTTCAAGCCACTTCTGTTGCTCATGCTTCAAACCACTAAAAGGTTGTTCCTGTGGCACAGCTTCCTGAAATAAGTGCTAGTCTAGTCTCTTCCTTGTACAAAAAATTCAGCAACTTCTCTAAGCCACGTAATAAAGACTTGGCAGGAATCTTTGCCCTCAGTTGCTAGGCATAACTGGGCTGTTCTCTTGCACAAAAAACAGAAAATGGAAGTTTGTAACTGTAGCAAGTGTCTGACTGCTCCATAAAAATGTTTTAGTTGTTAGAAAGATGCTAAATAAGCCAATCTCTGGTCCATCAGCCTCTCACTCCAAAAAAACCCTTACTTCTATGTATCATTCATAAAAATCCCTTCCTTCGTCCTGTGGTTCACTGCTCAGTCTGTGTTCCAGGTAGATTCACCACCATGATCTCATCAGTAGTAACCTGTCATGAGTAAATTCTAGATACCATCTTCACTCTTTTCTGCTTATTGGTAGATATCTCTATTATTTAACAAACTCAATTAGCACCGAGAGTTTTCAATGCTATCTAACAAAAAACACTCTTCAACCAGTGACTACTAGCAATAACACAAAAACTACTTCTTAAATCTTCTGCTATCAGTGTATTTTAGGTCTTCCATTTCTGATAGATTCCCACTTCTCTTATTTCTTTAATGCATACTTAAAAGCTAATTAACACCTAATCTCACACCTCTAGTACTGTTCCTCATATCTGCCTTGAAAATGTGAAGTCTTCAAAGCATCAATATTTTGATAAACATTCATTCAGACACAATTCCTTAGACAGAGCAAAAAGGTCTACTGAATTCTTCTGGTTTCTACTGAGGAATTCACATCTACTGAAAAGGCACATTTGTTGTCAATAAGTAAAAAGACACCTGCATGCAATTTAAAATCTTACTCTGAAAGCAAATGCTGTGCAACTGACAGCTGGTAAGTCAGAATAACCATGATCAGAAGACTGCCCAGCTGGAGCAATTGAAATATTCAGTGGAAGTTTAGCAGTATGGATAGAATTTTCTTCAGTGGTAAAAACTGAGTCAGCTGGAAACACTGTCTGCAAATAAAGTGACTACTTTAAGACTTACTCAGCTCACCTGTTTTGTTTGTATTAAATAGCCTTTAACATATAATAAACAAGTAAATTATACTTCTAAAAGTTACTGTTCATTAAAACTTCAGCCAAAACTTGTAACTCATATCCATCTCATACCCAGTATTTCTTAATAATGTAGATTGAAACTAGTTCTTATGGGGCAGAGCAGTAACTTTTACAGGAATGCTGAGTATGCCACAAAAGCAAAGCAGTTTGCTTTTGCTATAAAAACTGACAGCAGGTACAACCGTAACTTCTGTTTAATGGCAATCAGTTTCACTGGAGAAGTCTCATCTGAGTACAATATATTTATCTGACACAGCATTTTCAGAGTGACAGCTGACTTTTTAAAAGGCAAGTTAGACTAGAAGTCAAGATGCTATGCTTATTATTATTTAAGCAACCAAATATATGTGAGAGCTCATGAACAATATAAATAAATACATAACCAGGAGTTATCTTTGATACTGTTCCTCAAAACAGAAATAGAAAATATTTATACCATTCAGTTAGGAATCAACCTAGAAGGACACAAATGGATTTGTTCATGCTACAAACATCTTACTTTGTGAAATTACAAGCTGGAGCAATGTGAAACAGGGAGTTGTAGGAATTCATGTCATGGAAGAGTTTAAAGTGACCACTGAGACTGGATTCTACTGGATTCATACAGAAAAGAAAATCTTGTATGAATTAGAATTTAAGTTGGCCTGGAACAGTGCTGTGTGGAAACTGTGTGCTCTTTTGTGTTTATTGATAGCCTTACCGTATCTGGGTCAGCTGGTTCTACTTTCTCTTTATGGATTTTATTATTGCCAGGTTTTTCCCAGAAATTACCCATTTCTTCCAAACCTTCTTTCAGTTTCTTCTTCAGTGCTACCTGTTCATCTTCAAAAAATCAAACTCCAGTTAAGAATTCCTAATACAGACATTAACAGTATATTAAAAAAACAAAACAAAACAAAAAGCAGTGCATGTCTGTATTTTGACTGTAAAATGGAATTAACAGAGGAGTAATAGCCTACATATGACTTTGCATCTGAGTCTCTCCAGAGATACAGAGATAACTGGGGAATCTCTCTGGGAAGACTGCAATACAGTGAAGGCTGAATTTCCCAGTGAAAGAGGGAAAACTAACAAATAACCACATATGTAAATTCTCTCAATTTTATTGTACTAGTCTTGGACTAGTTTAATATTATTAAAACCAATGGAACTGTACATGAAAGCTACTGACAATGCAGAATCAAAACCTGAAATGAGATGGTCTACACTCCAGCTGAATTCAAAACACAACACTCCTGCATATGAATCATAAACAGCTTAATTTGTCAGAGAGAATTTACTACTGTGTTCCATGTTTTTCTTTTCTATGGAGATTCCCCTTGGTTGGTGATAAGGCAGGACTAGAAACTGTTTCATGTTCAAACTGCAATTTGATATATTCAGTCATGCTTGTAGATTAGGGTGATGCTTTTCCCACTAAAAAACAAATGAATTTGTTAAGAATAATGGCTATCAACTACTGGCTGAATATAACAAAATCAGCGGCAAGTAACTCCTAAAATAGTAAGCATAACTGAATATATTATTTGTGATAACAGCTATTTGGTTAAGAAACATTTCTGCAAGAACTTATAGATAATATTCGCATAAAGTTATGAAATTCAAGAAACTTAATCTGTCTTGGAGACTAATAAAACTGTGTACTTTCCAATTTGTAGGAACTGCACTGATGTAAGTAAATTTAAAAGAGCATAAGGAACACAAGTTTCTTGCCATCCTAAATGTAATAAATTGACCAGAAATGTATTCTGTGTAAGTACCTAATTCCTTCTTCCATTGGGTCTTCCTAAATTCTAACAAGGCTTTCTCCCTTTCTCTTTCACCCAACAGAGTAAACATGTCAGCAGGTTTCCATGAATCCTTTCTAGAGAAAAGGAGGGGAAAAAAAGTAATTTTACCTCAAAAGCAAATCTGTTGATATTAAAGATAACTTTTAAATTAGTATTTATAAAGATTCTTACTGTGATTAAGAACTACAATACCACTCTATCAAAGACATTATGTTTTGTAATCAGTAATGCGTATCTACGTACATAACTTCCTGTCCTGGCTGTGGATCTGCTTCTTGTTTCATGCTTGAATCAGAGCTGGCTTCATCTGGAACAGATGAAACCTCACAAGCTTTTTGGAGTAATGATACAATATTTTCCTCTGATGCCTCATTAGTAGCTGTGGTAGAATATTAATATATTAAAATACATATATAAATATGACCATTGACCTTTCTTCAACATTGAGTAAATTCTTCAAAAACAGGAGAAATTTGCAATTTCTTCACTATTTAACACAACTATTGTAATGTTAAGGCACGTTAAGTTCCTTCACAGGGTATTTTTAGAATGCTAGACTTACAGTAACTTATTCTTGGCAAAGAGCTCAGCCTTTGGAACTTAACTGCAGTGTGTCTGATGGCAAAAACCTGACCACCTCCATTGGTCCACAAACAGGAAGATATGCAATAGTTCTTATGCTTCTAAGTAGACGAATGGTAAAAAAACCCCACAACTATTCAATAGTTAGGCAAAAAGATAAATCTCTGGGCCAGAGGACAAAGGCACTCCTGCTCTTGAGACACACAGCTAGACTTGAACTCTTCACAAAAGCAGGAGGGCCTATCTTTTTGAGGTACTGGGTTGTTTGGTGGGTATTTTTCATTTTGGTTTGTGTTGTTTTCCCAGACTCCTAATGGTAATGGTACAGTGCAGTTCTACTATGTTCTTTTTTCCCCAATGTAAAATGGTTCCTTTTTTGCATGAAATATTGACAGAACTGCTTGCAGGTTTGCTCTTCAGTAAAATATATAATCAAGCAATCCTTGGTTTTTATTGTTAAAATTATCAAATGCATGGTTCCTAACAGTAACAGGCAATTTCACATCGATAACAGCAAACAGTATTTTGTCTGAGATTAAACATACAAGTAACATCTATGCAGCCTGCAAAGAAACTTAAATGATGAACTTAAAAGTTAACCTTTCGTATTTTGCTCTGTTTCCATGAAACTAGCTTTAGTATCAGTATCTTACCTATTTCCTCTTGCTTCTCATTCTTAGTATCAGAGATGCTTCCAGTTCCTTCTTTTATAGTCATCAAAATCTGTTGAAGCTGTTCTTGTGTTAAACATACCAAACTGCTTAAGTCTTCAGTTGATACACATGGGTTTTGAGGTTTCTGTTTGCTTTTTCTAAGAACATTAGAATTCTCTGAATCAGGGTATCTGTTTGTGCTACCTCTTTGGAAAATCAAAGAGTGATCTTTAGTTGTGGCTTCATCTGAGGAGTGGTTAGTAACTTGCAGTTTTTCACCTTTTGTCATTGATAATCTTGATTCACTCCTTGGTTTTGTTAAGTTTTCCTGCTTGATACAAGCATTTTGTGTTGACCTCAGAACATGTGCAGTGTGCCTCATTCTCAATGCCTGTTTAGATGCTCTGCCTTTGTTACCCATCTGTTAAAACAGTAAGATTTCGCCATAAATTAAATAAGGAAATATAGCTGAAAAAATTGCAAGGGTAACAAATGCAAACAAGATTGAAGCAACAGGTCAAGTAAGTGTCATTTTTCTTCTCTGTTACATCAATAGAAACTAACTCAGTATAAACTAATGAAGTATATTCATGGGTACGAGGAATACCTTGGGAGAGAATACAGCACCTAAATGTGAATATTTAAAATTGACAATATGATAAATACTTTTATGTAGCAGAACATCTAGAAGAATTAATAGACATTAATTTTCCTTTTCTTTAGTGTTTCTGATGCCTGGCTCCAAACAGGTATCTGTTTCCACCATTCAGCTAGTATTATTTCAATGTCGATTCTTCTATTCTGTACTAAAGTTTTATCCTTTTCAAGGTCCTTGATCTACACTTGTAATTATTTCCTATGTATTGAGACCTTTTTCTGCTTGCTTTCTTTGCCTAACCCATTCCAGTCACAGAACATTTAATTAATACTTTCTAACTATTAAGAACCTGAGAAGTCACAGAATATCAAGTTGGAAGGGATCCCTAAGTACATATTTATCTTTCATATATATCACTGATCACAAGCATTTAGACAGTTCAAATGTGTTCTCAAATTTCTGCATTAACAAATTAACTAGTTAATTTGTATGCTTTAAGCAAAGAAGTAGTTTTTCCACTTACCTTCACTGCAGGCTTTGATTTATCTTTTGGGAAACAAGCACAAACATATGAATGAAGTGGTTAAAAACAACTTCCTCCTGAAAGAAAATCTTGAGAAATTAGTAAACTGTTATATTCATCTGATTTTTGTAAGGTGGGGGGATCGTGGGGAAGTACTTTCCCTCTAATATCTGCCTCAATTTTATCATTTTACTTTTTTTCCAGAATACACACTTCAAAAGTATGTTGGGAAAAGAAGATATATTCCAGTAACTGTTTTCAGTTTTATACAGATCTAAGAAATTATTGTGTCAGTCTGATCCTCCCCTGCTATTCATTGTTTCTCAGACAGCCCTGTGGTAATGGCTTATTTTTAACTGTGATTTTTCGGTTTGCTTTCTTGTCACACCCTTCCAGCATAGTCCTTGCATCCAACCCCATCTTATTACACGATGTTACCCGTCTCAATCACTGAAAGCCTAAAGAAACAATACTTGCATAATCACACTATCCCTTATTGTTCCCCTTACCTATGCCCTGAAATACTCCTCAGTCTTTTAATCCAAATCTTTCAAGATGCATAGATGTGTAGTGCTCTCGAAAGTAGTATTAAGTACTATGTTTGATATACTTATTAATAAAGATCATAATATTGACTCACAGATGGGATGTGGTACTCAAGAAATTATGCACATACGGTGAATGGAAAAGGGTGAGAAAATAGCAGCAGTGATATGTTAGTGGAACACATCTGTTGGAAACAAGGCTTCTTCAACTGCACTATGCAGTTACTGCTCTGGCAGTGGTTGCTGCACATTTTGCAGTGGTAGCACCTACACCTTTTTTTTTGTGCATCATCAGTTAAAGGCAAAGTGGAAAACACTAACTTCTTAAAGCCTGCAAACCCACGCTATATAGTTTCCAACTGAGATACACATTTTAAAACTTAAGACAACGGAATTGTCTTGCAGAGACAGACATTAAATCCTGAACCATCTCAATTTGTTTCAGTAGCAAGAGTTGTGTGGCCATGTTTCTCACTGGGTTCTCAAGCATTCATCCCTCATCAGAGTAGGCAGAAATCACTTTTTGCTTCTTTCTGGCTATTCAGAAACTAAATTGTGGGATTCTGTGTGCTACGCAAATCTAACTTCCCTATGGAAAGGAGAAAGAAACATAAGTAGGGTCTTTGCCATCACTGTGGGGAGGCGTATAATGTGGCTCCGAAGTGCTGCTTGAGGGTTATTTTCTTGGTTTTTTGTTTGGTGGTTGTTGGTTTTATTCCTTGTGTAATAGAGAAACAACAAATAGCACCTCAAGCTACTGCAGAATAACCCTACTTTAGCCCCTAAGACTATGAGCAACAGTTGACAGTACAGAAAAAAAAAAATAATTCAGAAGTAATGTGATGCAGTTGTTTTATACAATTCAAATCAAGGAAATGCTGTTTATACCAGCTGTATAAGCATGTTAAGCTTTTTTAAGGCTAGTTCAAAGTCAGAGGTAATGCTTTATCTTACAGCCTTATCCATCCAGTGATGCTGAAGATGGTTTGTAGCACTGCTGTTTGAGGTGTTGCAAGGTTCCCAATACACTGGTATTCCTGAGTGATTCAGAATACCCCACAATGCCTCATTAGACACCTGACTGGTAAATGCAGAAAATGAAATATAATTTAGGGGACACTAAACAGAATATTTCTGTATCCTGACTGCTATAAAGAACAGTCAGGGAAAGTGGACTTGTGCTTGTACAGAAACATACATCTGACAAATCACAAAAGTAGAATTTATTAATGCTTTATTATGAGCATATACTGGAAAAGTCTATTTCAGGTGGTAGTAATGAAAGCTAGCCTAAATAAACTACTTACTGGAAACTATAAACACCAACTGCCAAATATCAAAGCTGCTTTAAATTCAGAAACGTGACTAATGATACAATTCTGTGTAAATGAAGCAGCGTTATTAGACCTCTTTTTCCGTGGTAAGTAAGGTACTATAATTACAGAAATTATCAAGTTATGCCAGTCACTATATAAAAGTACTTAACTTTTTATGAATGGAAAGACAAGCTGTAAAGAGTCAAGACTATCTGCCAGCTGCTCACCAGTGGAAAGAGTATTCAGAAGGTCGTTCTCAACCTACTGTTCAGTATCAAGTTGGTGAGCAAGAGGCGTTGTAACTAACAATGCAAATATATTCTTGCTAATCTGAAAAATATTTCAATAAAGCTGTGCTTCACGTTGCTTGTATCTCAGATTTAATTTCAAGAAGCTTTAAAGATCACTTGAGATAAATGATTTAAAAAAAATACCATAAGCAGCTAAAATTAGCCTAGGCTTTCCATCCAGCACTTCAGTTTCAAGCTTCAGTCCATCACTGCAAAAATAAGAGAGAAGGGAATCTGAAATATTAAGTAATCTGATAATGGTAAGATTTTTAAATTAGTAACAAGGGCAACTGTACATAATTATAACACTGTATTTACTGTTGGTCCAGATGGTCTTTCATACCCCACAGGCTTCCTATATTTGTGAGAAGTTACTTAATATGAAGAAATCGACAGTTTTTGAAGAGGATGTATTTTTATTACTGATGCTAGAAAATTTGATTTGCATGTTGCAAAGTAAATTCATGCTGAAGGTGCCACTCTGTATTTTTATACACAGCAATACGCCTGCCTCAAAAATTTAATAATCCAACAATATCAACTGTCAGATACAACTAAAATCATAGATGCTAAAAATGCTAAACACGTCTCCCTGGATGCCAGTGCTGATCACAGAGGGCTGTATTCTGCAGTCTTTAACTGTGCTTCTCCGCACAGCTCGCACGCAACCTTCTAATTCGCAGGGCAACACACAAGTGCCTGAAGCTGTAACTCCAGGCGGTCAACTCGCACCCGGCAGCCAAGCCGAGCCCAGCATCAGCTCCTCTGAAGAAGCCGGGCGGCTGCGGGGCAGATCGCGGGAAGGGGCCTGCTTCTGGCGCGGGCACCCGTGAGCCGGCACGGGGCCGCGTCCCGAGCCGGGGGTCTCTGGCTGGAGGGGGTGCTACCTGTTCACCCTGCCATCCCCTGTTCGCACCATGCTTCCAGCATGTCATTCCCCCGAGCCACTTTGCTGACCCCTTCACAAGGCCCTCCCTCCCACGACAAGGGTCTGCTACCCACTCCCGGCTTTGTCACGGAGATCGCTCCCCTCACCAACGCCTCAGCCATAGCGCGGGTGGGCCGCGGGGCTCCCCTCAGAGCCGGGCAGGGTCCCGGATCATGAGGGTGTGAGGCTGTCCCTCTCCGGGCATGGTAATGGCCCCTGTTGCCAGACCCGCGAGCCCCCTCCTCCCTGCCCACCCGCCTTACCCCAGGTTCATGGCTCTGCTCGGCTGCGAGCGCGGCTACGCAGGCTGAGGGGCCGCGCGGGACCGGCGCGCACCGCCCTTTCTCCCCTGTGTACTGCTGTTGCCAGCCCCGAGCAAGGAACCGGGAGCCGATAGGCTTCCTGCGGAGCGGCAGCCGCGCCAATGGGCTCCTCGTACACTGTGAGGCCCGCCGCAGCGAGGCCTTGTGGGGGATGGAGTTCCGCGACCGGGAGACTCCGCGCAAATCCTGCTGCCGTGCGGGGCAGTCCCGAGGGCTCTGCCAGCTGGAGAAGGATGAACGGGGCCGTGTGGAGGGGCGGGGGGAAATGGTGGAGCGGCGAGGGACAGAACGGTGGGCGCGCTGCAGAGGCGGGGAAGCGCGGGTGTCTGGCTCTGCGACCTCCGGAGAAGTGGCCTTGCGTCTGTCATTTTTCTTATTGCTTTCCCCGGGTTGGTTTTGACAAAGCGAACAAGGGAGGGAAGAGGGGCGTGCGGCTGAAGACGGAAAAGAAATGGCAAACGGGCGGGTTCTGTGCCGGGCCGGTGAGGAGTTTCACTTGCCCACCGGCGTACTGACGCCGTATGGAGAATGGCGGCCTCGGGATCCCTTCGGGAATGGGGTGGTGGTGGATGCGCGAAGTAACTGAGGACGGAAGAGTGGCGGGAGGGCCGTCCCCGTGGCGAGAGGCAGTCTCCTCCTTCGGCTTGTTTCATCCTCAACTTACCCTGTCTGGAGCGGGCGGTCCTGTCAGGAGGCACGGTGGGGCTTGCTGTACTTGGGGCTACTGCCGTGTTTCTGAGTGCCCATCTTGTTGGAGCTTGTGATCTAGCCCTTGGCAGTCATCACTGCTTTCGGTGGGTCCCCCAAACCACGCT
Organism: Psittacus erithacus; assembly: GCA_009867235.2. Taxonomy (NCBI): domain Eukaryota; kingdom Metazoa; phylum Chordata; class Aves; order Psittaciformes; family Psittacidae; genus Psittacus; species Psittacus erithacus. The sequence goes on from WYDI02004493.1 coordinate 10,060, forward strand.
CTGGGGCTTGGTGGGTATTCGTGGACCACTTCTGACGCTCTTGAGAAGTGTATTAGGAACTAAATGTTAAGCACTGTCCACGTAAACATGCGAAGTAAATGAATCTACATTTTGCCTCATTTTTAGGGAAAGCATCTTCAACTTACGTAAGGAGGATTTGGCTGTGTTGAAGAGTACAGTCAGCTTCAATAAAGTGCTTCAAAGCCCGTTCAGATCTTCTACTCTTCAAGATAGTATTTAAGCTTACTTTTAAAGCCAGTACTTACTGAAATCCTTCATTTCAAAGGACATCAAGATCTCAAGACCTGGTTTGAATCGTCTTGCTTCTAGATATAGTTAATTTTGTCTGGCCACAGGTGCTATATATTTAGGGGCAGTGACAACTGCAGCTGACAGTAATAGAAGTTTTGCTCTTTTGAGACTACAAAGAAAACAAACGTTGTGTTTGTCAAACATATTCATATTTCTAAGCTTTCGTTGTACATAATTTTTCTTGGGAGTGGGGGGAGGTGCTCTCTGTTGATATTCATAATTCCTTCTAATTAATTTAACAGTGGTTATATACCAGTTAAATTATGTTCTCTTTAATTCCCTGAAAACACTCTTAAGGTGTTAAAAACCCCTTAACCTTCCTTTTTTTTTCCACTATCCTACTTCTCCCAAAACTTAAATCATTGAAATGAACTGTTACCATAGAAAGATTAAATCCTAGTGTCCTGCAGACAATCACCTCTAGATTGATGGAGGAGATGGCTGAAGCATTTTCTTCTTCCGAGTCAGCTTGTAGCATCCACAGTCTCTCAAAACATTGTGCCTGTAGTAAGCAGCTCTCTAATCTGCCTGATTTCCTCCCAGCTGTATGTATCTGGTCATGGTGTGATAAGAGCTGCAAGAGAATGTTGTATTGTGATGAACGGGGCATGACTAGCTGCGTGAAGTTCGCTTGTAATTTCTTTTTCATTGACTCATCTTGGGTTTTTTTGATGAATCATGGCCAAACAAAAGAGAAGGAGAGTGGGCACTAAGTCATTCTTCACCAAATTAAAATTTGTATTTCACAATGGATTTGCCAAATTAAAGTTTCTATTATACTTGCAGACTTTCAAGTGCTATAGCCAACCAAGACCTTTCTCCTGATTTGCCTCCTGACAGCAGGTGGCAATCTAGTTTAAAGCATCTCTTCAAAAGTTTAACTTTGTCATACAGAAAATCAGGAGGACTGTAAAACCTCAGTTTTGCTAGGCAAGTGTGAAATAGGTGCTTTCAGAAAGCTGACAGTTGATCAAATGATGCAATGTCTAGGATGACACCAGAATTAAGATTAAATAGTACTTTTAATGCAAATCACAGTGCTATGTGTTGTCTACAAGACCATCCAGAAACTTGTTCTACACATAGGGAACTGAAGGTTCTGTAATGGGATAGGGTTGAAGGGAACAATATGCAGGCTTAGTAGATAATCACAAATCTGTTTCAAAAAGCCCCCCTAACGTTAAAGAGCAATTCAGGCTCTTAACATCAGGTTGTTGGCGGTAGCATTAAGGGGGAAGGAAATGTTTTCAAAGTGACAGAATAAACCAGTCCTCTATATTCTGTGTTTAATTCTGTTCTATATTTAATGCTGTTTGTAAATGAACATGTGTGAAATGTCATGGAAAATTCACACAGTAGATTACAAGAAGGCTGTAATGCAATTATACTGCTACATCAGTGTTCAGTTGTGATAGCTGCAGAACACTGGTCACTTTTTGTTCAGGTCATACCAGGTCTACAGTAAACGTCTACATAATGGAGTTAATTGTGCTAATTGCTGTACTTTGATAAAACTGCATGTGTTTGGTTTTGGTATCATTAACAAAAAAGTGAGAATCGGGGAAGCTGAAACAAAGTCGCCCTCTAGCTCTGTCTGGATTCATCCTCACCCATTGTTGGCATGCTGGTTTACTCCTTGTTTTCAGAACTCTTGCCCCCATGCATGGGAGTATTTGCATAACTTTTAGTGTATGAGATCCCTGCTAACCTGACTCCCAGGGAGAAAGCAGATTTTTTGGCTTGCTGTGTTTAAAGCTCTGGCCAAGAGTTATTAAATTTCAGATATTTTTAAACCATTTTTTAACCCAAATGCTACACCTTATTTGCACAATAGATATATGTGGCCAAAGGCACCAGAGGCTTAAGAGTGAAAAGAGTAAGGCTTGGTTAGTCTAAATAAATTTAGTAATTAATTTCCTTCAAAAAGAAAAATCCCATCTATTTTACACTGTTATAGGGCAAAGAAACGTATCAAATAGCCTGTTGATTCACCAAAGTCACATCCTTAGGAGACTTATGTTTACATTCAGCCCTGGGATGCACATTTCATTCTGAATTAAAAGCATATACATGCACCACAAGGCAAAAACTGGGCTTCCTCACTATTGTGAACTTGAGCACATATGCTGTTCTGTAAGATGCAAATGGGAAAAAGTAAAACATGCTTTAGTGAGAATTGTTGGAGAGGAATTAACCAGAATGTACCTTTCCTCTTGGTTTGACTAGTAGTCTTATGGGAATTTCACTACATAAAGCATGTGAGTATCTATATTTCTTTCACTCTGTTTGTCAAATTGAACAGGCTGTTGCCCTTTGATATCTGAAGCAGAACTGGTTTGGCTTGCATGTACAGTGTCAAATTAATTCTTTTAACAGCTATACCATAGATGAAGTTGGCCAAGACAATTTTCGTTCGTGCATTCCTCTATCAAATGCCATTTTTGAAGGCTCATATTTTGTGAAGTGCAAGATTTTTATATAATTAAATGGAAATAAGCAGATTTTAACTTGTGTAAAAGGCCTTCCTCCACTAAAAAACATCACTCCTTCCATTAGTGCACACTTGGCTTTGTATTATCATGAAGGCCAGACCTTTTTTTTCTTTTTTTCTTTCTAACTACCCTGGAAATTTCCTCCTGAAATATCATGTGTCATTCCCACATTAAGAAGCAGAATTCTAAAAATATCCAATATCCCTCAACTGAACCACAGTTTCATAAGGAATCCCTATGTAGTGTTTATATGTTGTGAGAAGGATTGTATCAAAGTGTCTCTTTGAAAGGAGAATTACTCTGTCCTACAGCAGCACAGTTACTTAGTATGCACTGAGAGTACATGGTGGACTGATGCTGACAGTACAGATTTTAAGGCAGTCTAATTGCCTATAAATTGACATCTTAAATGAGCAAGAAAATCTAACGTGTTTTTTTAAGAAACATTAAAGGAGTCTTTGAAGATAAATCCTGCTCTGATTCACACATTTAAAAAAATACCTAGTTTTTTTCATCTTTCAGTATTTGCTATGATTTTAAATCATGGGAACCTTTCAACTTTAAGACTATTATTCTATTTTATTTGAAGAGTTTTAACATAGGTTGCATCAGATAGTAAAACTCCAGCCTTAATTTGTGGTTTTATCTTCCCTATATCTTTTCACTAGATATGAAATTACTTGCCTTTGCTGACGTACATTTTTTAAATATGTGACTATGAAATCTGTATATTATCATTAGGCGTTTTTGTATTTTGGACTGGATTCTTTAGCCATGCATTCCAAACTCTGTAATATAATTCGTGGCGTTATGTCTCATTGTATGGACTATAACTTGCCAGGCTTCCATATTATAAATAAGTTTAGTAGTTTTACTTACTGATTCTTTCCTGCAGAATTCCATGTGAATGTTAGAATCCAGTATAATGGGCATGATAGGAATTAATATGAAATATCTGAAGAAATCTAAACATTGTTTCCTGCTACTGCTTGTCCAAAAATATCATTTAGAGTCCTTATGCTTTTAAAAAGAATAGAGGAGATAATACTTGTTTCTGTAACACAAGGACTGTTTGAATGCTTGCAGGAAGGGTTAACGAGGCTTTATTTCATTTCCTGATAAATCAATCACCAGCATTCCTAAATCCTTGACTTATCATTCCAGAGGACTGAATAAAAATGCTTTCAGTCTACATGCATCTCTCCTAAGGATCATGAAACACTATACAAAGCACTTCACTCATTAATTAAACTTTCTAATAGCCCATATAAGCAAGATAAGAGGATGAGATTTCAGTGGGAGGTAGGTGTTATGAAAGTCCCATCAGGTGGCTGCCTTGATCTCCAGACACATAAATACCATTAATATCTGGTCTTAAGTGACTTTAGGGAACAAGTCCTATTGATTTTTCAATCACTTACATACTCATGAAACCCCCACTCAGAATTGTTAGGCTTATTTTCTAGGTGGCTAAATGGATTGGCACTGTGATTAAATTCAGCATTGTTAGTGATGGCTACCAGAAGCTAGAATAATGGGGTTTTGGCCTGGGATTGGGTTTGTAAATGCATTTACAATACAAATGCAGCTGAGGATCCCGAAAGAGTACATTTTTTTGGGCCTTGCATATGGAACGTAACCAGACTCTGTTGTTGTTGCTGCATGGGGGTGTATTTTTTAAATAGTTGAATATACTGCAAGTGTGGTTTGATTTCATTAATAACTATTTTATCTGATTTTTAACTTAATTTTGGGGGGAAGTGATTCCAAAAACTTTTCAGAATAGGAAGTGTATCTTTTTACCCTACAGTTACACAGTTCACCATTCTTCTTTTTAACGTGTATGTAGTTTTTCTGCGATATCCAGCCATTGCAGATGTGGTAAAGTAAATCAGGAATGTCCTTAAGGTGTATTTAATTTTTCTTCATGAAATTTAGTATTTTGAACTATAGAGAGGCTGAGCACAAAGGTGAGTGAACAGCAAATCCCCGTCAAGTGCTCTACAAATGAGCATTGACACAAAGGTGACTGCTGAAGAACAGCCGCCCTCAAAGCATAAAAACGTCTTATATGCTACTGGATTCAAACTCATACTTAGGTTCAAATTCATACTTAGTTTTCAGGTCTTCAGAAGTTAAATGGGAAACCTAAGAAGTTTTGATCTTGCTTCAAATACATTTTAGGGAATGTAAATGAAAGGTTTTAGATTTGTTTTTTTGATTGCTTCCTGCAAAAGCAAAATGATGAAAAGTAACTATCAACTTTATGCAATCAAATGCCAGCATGAGATGGTGTTAATCTTTAGCTAGCATACTTGACAATTAATGAAATGAACATATGAACTGTATGCCAAATAAACTGACTGTTGAAATCAAACAAAATCTTGCTTTCAAGAAAATCAGTTACTTTTTGGCACTTCAACTGATACAGGACTGCGTGTTCTGATTTTAAAATAGTATTCCAAACAGGAGCTTATGTGATATCCATAAATTAGAGTTTATATCTGATATCATAGATTACGACACACTGAGAAGTTTTTAAACACTAGCATATTTCTAAAATATATTCCTATGTAGCAGTGAATGCACTTCCTGAAACCCACCTTTGTGGCCAAGAAATGTGCAGACCATATGTATCATGCTTTGTTTTCAGTGTGGGGTATTACATATTCCTTCTCTTCATATTTATGGATTTAAATTATAGTTGTCCTTGAGATTGTGCTAATATGCATTGTCTTTGTACAACTTGTTCCCTTGCAATGACTATTATGTGGAAAATTGGTACTTCTCTGTTATGAAATATACACAGTTTGGACCACCAAGAAGCACATAAGGAATGCAAGGAAACTATGTGCTCATTGCGTATGCATAACTGAACAACATTAAAGCAGGAAGACAAACTTGGAAGTAATCCACCCAGATTTATGTAAATTGAAGACTACAGCGGTCTTGTCTTTTTGTAACCTTCAACTCCATCAGTTTGATTGGGTTGCAGCCAAATTAATGGGTGGCAAAAATGGTTGTTGCTCCAGTGAGTTGCACTGTATCAGAACAATAGTAAATCTTGCTTTCCTATCGAGATAAACTCTTTAATTAGCTTCCTGGGCTTTATAGCATTTGCCGTAAGTATTTGTAAAGTATCTTCTGTAGTCAGGTATCTCACGCACCTCTTTGAATATGAACTTTTGCATTACCACTGTCCATAGGAATTGTTTGGAGATAACATACTTAACTGAATATTCCAGCAACCTGTTTTGGAAAAAACATCTTTTGAAGTGAGCCTTGCTTCAAAAAGGCATATTTGATGTATATTTGTTGTCTGTACATGGCACGTGGTACTGTGAGATTGCACATACCTATACAAGGTTCTTGTCACAGTCATTCCCTGTCCTGTTTCTTCTTCCCATGGCAGTCTTAAAAGAAAAAAAGAAAAAAATCTCAAATTTATCACAAAACTTATTTCAAAGTTTGTGGATAAAAAGATTTACGTGTAGTGTCATTATAGAATTGGTCCAAGGTGTAGGAGTAGAACGTTGCATAGCAAGGCAAAATGTTATAAAGCAAAGAATGGATTGTAATCTAAGTTAAGTGGCTGCAGATTTTTACCAAGTTTTCTTTTCATATTCTTACTAGCAAAGAAACCTCATGGTACTGTACTGTAGTACACAGTGATTGTCAAAACACAAAGGCATCGAGTGGTATTTCTTACAGATATATTCCCCATCAAATGTTGGGGAAGAATAAAGCTTGCATCAGAATAACAGTATTTTCTGGCATTCTGAGATTCAAATGTTAATTACATAACACTAATATGTAGCATCAAGTTTGGATTTTTAAAAGAATGAGGTTACTAGTGATAAGCTTGTTAAGTGAAGATGGACCAGTGTTTCATCTAAAGTAAGTATCATCTTTTTTCCCTAAAAGTACGTTTTGGTATAGTTTATAATAAAACATTATAAAAGCTAAGATTACCACTTAACATTTCATTCTTGTCAGGAAAGCATCTCCTGCAAAATACTTACAAACGAGCCTCTTACTTCTCAAGGCTTGACTGAAATGCGTTATGCAGAAATCTGACAACTGTTCAGTACAATTTGCAAGCTGCAGAGAATGCAAAATAGTCTTTGATGTCTGGGCAGAAATTCACTGTACAGCAGGGAGTTTAGATAGGTTCCCTGCATTTTATCAGCCCATGTTGTGTTTCATTAAGACAATGCAAGCATTTCAGGATTATCCTTTGACAGCTAAGAGGTTTTGCTCCAGGTTAATAAGCTTGATATTTTTTCTTCTCCCATTTTTCCCTTTCATAAAAATCGGATGGGCTTGAAGGAGCTGCCTTTTTGGATAGAGCTATCATATTGGCACTGATGCATGCTTCAACTTCCTGCATAGTTTCGCATGTGAGCTAACTAGGTTCTACTGCAGAGCAGATGAGCAGAAGCATTTGGTATAGTAAAATTAGCATCTCACAGCAGATACAAATATCTGATGTGAGGACCACAGAAACTGTCTTCACAAGAAATCAATCAGTATGTATTTGAACATACACTAATAAAAGCTAAATTGCAACTTTAAAAGAAATAGCAGAAAATAATAACCAAATAATTGAAACAGTAGTGACATTTATTTGTACTTGTTAACAAATATGAATGATTGTCATAAAGTAAGGAAAACCTCTAGTAAATCAAACACTAATAAAGTAAAACTATATTATACTTTGAAAATTAAAAATGTCATCTTAAAGAGGCCAAAAAAGTGGAGGAAAAGGGGAGAAAGTTATCTGCATACCAAAAATGGATCAACCCAGTGAATTTTTCTGAGTAAGCACTTGATCGGGTGTTATGCAGATAGCTTTCTCATCTCATTTGTTTTTCTATATACATATACTTCAAAGTATCTTATGAAGAAAATGTGAAAAATCTACAAGATAAAACCAAACAGATCAGCTAAATCGGGAATATTCATCTGAGCTTGGACAAATCAGTATGCAGACGATATACTAGAAGAAAGCCCTGAAACAATCAAACCAGCTGCAGAAGTAGGAAAGAACATGACAGCTTTAGCAAATGAACGCTAGTAATTAGAATTCCATCACTTTGTATTATATTGTTTGTCTTGTGGGGATAAGATTTAACTTATTCAGAATTGGAACCACCGATTTCTAGAACTTAGGCAAAGGGACTGGTCAGAAGAACCCCTGAGGGAAAGAAAAAGGGTATGTTCGTGTTATAATGGATCATCTCTGAAAAGGTATGCATACTCTGAGCTTCTGGGGCTGGTTGTGTTCAGTTTTTAAAGCCAAATTTTCAGGGATTTTAGAGTAAATTTAATACTGACTTGCATAGCTGCATCAGCTTGGGAAGTGAAGGAAGACATGAAGGTGCTTGTTTCTTCACAGAAAATCAATGGAGCTCTGTCATATCAGATAATAATAATACACAGACAAAATAATAGAATAATAAACAAACATCCTGAATAGCAGTATTAGCTAGAAATTGTGCGGCTTTGAGAAATCAGTTATGAGCTTATTTTTTACCTTCACACAAGATAATGGAAATATAAACAAGAGAGGAGATGACTGTCATTTATCTTGCTCTAAGATAAGTATATTAATTTCTATAAATGGTTACCCTGTGTTTCCATTTATTGTATACTGGGCAGGAGACCACACCATTTATGACAAGACATTATCACAGGATGACAGCGTGTTAAAAAAATCCTTTTTTTCTTCAAAACTGTTATGTTTTTATACTTTTTCCAGTTGTTTCTGATGGGAGAACCGTAGAAATACTACATACCTTAAAATACTGAGGGCATACTAAAGACAATATTACACTATTGTAACATGACTTAGAAAAAACAGTTAATACACCATTGTGTTATTTAGGGAATATGTAATTATTTTTTGTGTTTGGAAGTTTTGTTAGGATGATCAATCTAGATCACAGCACTTGTGTGTGATAAGGGAAGAGAAGCACATCCACAGGCCGGAGGCAGATAGAAATGAACAGATTTCTCTACACACATTTTCAAGATGCTTTTATATTTTCGTTAATCTGATTAGGAAATACCTAAATAGAGTATCAGCAGACTGAATATAAAGGTGTTTGTGCCGAGGGATAAATAGGATTTTCTGCCAAATTCCCTCATCTGCCCTTGTCTTTCTACACTGTAAACATTACCATTTTCATAGGCATTTCCATAGTCTCTTGTTTCCTTTATCAGTATCTGATTTCTTCAGAAAAGTTCAGCACCTTTTCTTTTCCTTCGCCCTTGAGCTGTACATGTAGTTGGAATCACGCTTGTGTTTGGGGAGAGGTGATAAATTGCTGCAAACTTCACCACATTGTATTACCTAGAGTAAGGAGAGTATGAGGGAAGAAGTTGCATGTCTAGTTCACACGGTTTTCTGTTTGGCCTCATGGATTTTTATTTGCTGATAACTTACTTCATTATAGTTATTAATGAGAGTGTTTCACGCTAAATGTAAATACATGATTGTCCTTTTTCTTGCCATTTTTGGTAGTCCATATGAAGAATTCTCTTGGGCAAGTAGAATTTTACATACATTTTGCAATGATACTGTTAACATTATAGGTTACACATGATGGTGAGTTGGTCTCTCGCTTAGGAAAATGTCATAAGCGCTCCCAAATGGAAAGTTTTATCATAGTTTTGCCTTCCCTCTGAAGAATTTCACAGTTGTAATTACAGTTGGTGCTAGGTGAAATTTCATAAATTTTTGTGGATTTATAAACTCTGTCCTAACTGTTCTATAAGTTTCTAGGATTTCTTTCATATTTTGTGGGGTACTGCATAAATCTTTGCCTGACTAAATGGTGCATAAAAAGTTTAACGAAAGCAGTAATAGCAGGTTCAGCTCTGACTAAAAGAAGTAATTGCAGAGATTGATTTGGCATAAAGCCCATCAACTACACTGAATTCCATCCTCTCCCTCCCACAAAATTTAACAATAAAAAGGCTTTTAGAATTGGAAATGTTTTGCTTTTATCCTTATGTCTTGGTTTTAACCTGTTCAACCCTTGGGTATAGCTGAAACAGAAAATGCAGCATAATGGATGGACATTTACAAGAAAAGGAAAGCATGACCTATGTAATGCTTTCTCTCATGTTTTGCATGAATCTCCCCTTTTGTCAAGTTTTCTGAGCAAAGCTCTTTACTTATAACTTGCTTCTTAAACCAAGGTGAGCTTGAACTTGGATGTATTTCAAAATCATTTTAAGTCTCAACAAATGCTACTTTCTAAATATTGTCATTTTCATCTGAGCTTTAGAATTTCTGAGGATGTAAATTCATTTAGATGTAATCCTTACCAGCCTGTGAAGAGAGTGTTCATTATATCTGGCAATAAATGTTTTTGCAGAAAATTGGGAAAACAGCCTAGATCCCTTGAATGGTTTATGATTCAGTGCCACTTCATGAGTAAGCTTTGCCAACTTGTTTTGTTTCTACCATGAAAGCTATGTATATACGTGTGGATGTGTATATACACACACACATATATATAGGGTTGTTCTTGTAAGTATACATACACAAAAATGGATATAAGTATATACTGTAGTTCTGTTCATTCTGAAAGCTTCATACTGTTGAATTAGATAAGCTTGAATAGAAAGATACTGGGACACTAGTAGTTCAAGATATTCCTTTTGAACAGGCAAAGGAGCTTTATTAAAGAGATAAAAATGTTGTGGCATAGCTTTCAAAAATGTTCTGCGCTTCAAAGAAAAAGACACTTATCTAGCAACTACAAGATGAGACTGAACTTGTGATGACAAGCGTGACAACAAATTATCATGTTGCTTACTGTAGCTCAAGTCAGTGTAGTCTTCCTTCTGCAGTGATTTTTCTGTACTACTGCAATGCAAATGTACATCTGATAGTGATAGTGTATTATATTGTGGAACAAATGGAACCTGCCAGCAATTATTCTAAGATCTATGAAAAATTGCTTCATACTTGTGCAGCTTTTTACAGGTTATAAAAAAATTGTCAGTTCTTGAAAGGGCGTTCTATACTATTATGTCATACTTAACATTTTTAATTGAGTATGCTCTTACAACATGTGGTAATTCAGAAGCATACATTATTGGGTTATAGTAGTAAGAACAAATCAAAATCTGTCACTTTTATGTACACTAAGTAGAAAATAACGTGGTTTCAGTGGGCTTATTGCTATATCAGTGGAAGTCTCTGAGGTGTATCAGTGAAGTTGCCAAGAAAGAGGCTGCAGCACTGACACAGTAATGGCTATTTCTGTCTCTAACAGTGATTAAAATATTTTCCCTGAAATTTTGTATTATTATTCTTAGCTGAGTGTATGTGTGTGTGTTCCTTTTGACTTGTATTTAGTGAGTTAAAATACAGAGCTAGATAGATGTTGTGCTACTACAGTTCTGTTAGAAATTCCCAAATAGAATGTTCAAAGATAGTCTGTGAAACAGCCATATGGCAAGGAGCTGAAACACATTAATTTCTATTCCGGAATATTTGGAGTGTAACCTTTTCCCTCCCTAATTCACTTTTCCATTTGCAAAATAAGGCAGTACTATTAAACCATTTGATAAGATTTTTCTTCAGATATGTTAGATTATAGTGGCATCTCATTTTTATAGCATGTACACTGCTCTTGTTTCAGTAACACAGACAAATGCAGTTTCATCTCTATGGCTACATGGCATTATGCAACATGACTTGGAAAAATCTAAGAGGTGGCTTTTTTTTTCTTTTTCATTTCATCAAGGTAAATAAGTCCTTTTGTTCAGTCTCAGGGGGAAACAAAATACTGAAAATAATGGTACTGCAAAGGCTACATGGTTCTTTGGACAGGTTCAGGTGAGCCCAGAGAAGGGACACAGAGATGCTCTGAGGGCAGGAGAGCCTCTCCTATGAAGACAGGCTGAGAGAGTTGGGCTTGTTCAGTCTGGGAGAGAAGGCTTTCAGTACCTAAAGGGCGGCCTACAGGAAAGCTGGAGAGGGACTTTTTACAAAGGCAGGTAGTGACAGGGCAAGGGGGAATGGCTTTAAACTGAAAAAGGGGAATTTGATTAGATCTTAGGAAGTTCTTCCCTGTGAGGGTGCTGAGGTGCTGGCACAGGGTGCCCAGAGAAGCTGTGGCTGCTCCATCCCTGGCAGTGTTCAAGGCTATGTTGGACGGGGCTTGAAGCAAAACCTGCCATAGAGAAAGGTGTCTGCCTGTGGCAGGGGTTGGAACTGGATGCAATTTAAGGTCCCTTCCAACACAAACCAAACCATGCTATATTGCGTATGAAGCTTTAAACAAAAGCACTTTGGAAAGAGATTCCTTTTCCAGCCTTGCTATGCACACACCACCCCTGATAGCTACTATATCAAAGGGGTTAACACTTGTTGTCCATATGTATTTTTTCATTTGCATTTCTTTCCTAAAAAAAAAAATGAGTTATTTATTGTATTTCTTCTTCCATACTAAGGAAGCTAACAACTTCAGAGCACTTAAGATCTTATTGAATGACCTTTGTATACTTGTAAAGTTGAAATAAGCCAAATAACATCATTATGGAATTAAACAATACTTTCAAGGCCACTTGAAAGGTCATGGAGATCATAAAATGTTTACACATTTGAATCTTGGTTTGGTGAATGAAAAAGTGATGTCTGTAACACTTAGAACTGTTTGTCCTGGGTGAAAAACAAAAGGAGAAAAATAGGGATAGTGGGACTGTTGACTGCTTAAAGGGCAGAAGCTGCTGAGTAATTCTGCAAGTTTAAAGCTCAAAAAATATTTTATGGGTGTTGCAGAAACAGAGCTATTTTTTTCTCCATAATCAGTATGATATGGATTGTTGCAATGAAGACTTTCTATTCCCTCCTTCTGTGTTCTACATCCATCTGTCATACTTTATCCATATTTAGATTGGAAATGGTCTGGATTTGTGGCAGTATTTGTATTTACAAACCAACCAACCAATAGGCTGAATGTGATAGAAGCTGTGAGACCTACTGATGGTCACTTGGCAATAGGACCCCAGATACAGGAGGCCAATTTTGTTATTGGAGTTGCTAAATTCTGGCATCTAATGATTATCCTGTTACAGCTGAGAAAAAAACCACAGTTGCGCTCTGCTGTCCTTGGAACACAGTGCTTCTGAACAATAACAGATTATCCAAAGGATGTCTGGAAACGACTGGCATGTGAGCGAACAGAGTAATACTTCCTAAAATGCAAGACTCAGACTAATCAATAAATAGATTTTTTTTTTTCCTCAGATGACAAAGCCAAATGTCTAATGGTTACTATAGAGCTATATACAAGCTCTGTAGTCTTTGCTGAGTCTTTAATTTGTTAAAAAAATAGATATGTACGGAGTGGAAAAAAAGGAAAAATACCACTTTTCAATTCATATTTTTTTATTCAGTACCATCTGGAGTATTAGCCCAGAGGCCAGGTAAGAATAATGGGTTTACTTCTCTGGGAGAGGCTCTTTTCCCCACATCCTTAAGGATGTTTTACTAAAATTACACAAACACACATTTTAGATTTAAAAATGCTATTCCAAGACATTGGTAATTTATCCAATTAACTGTATGACAGTGCTGTCTAGATAAGAATTGTTCCTTTTTCCTAGAGAGGAAAACATTGTGATGCAGCACCATATTGGTAGATAAAGTAGAAGGATAGCAAGGAATGCTAAACCTGGCATTGCTCCTGAAGTAGTAAGTATCGGATTATGCCCTCATTTCTGTCATTGGGGTAGAGATTTTTTTTTTTTCCTGATAACTGTGATAAGATGAACTCTGGAAATGTCCCATAAAACGAGAGTTAAAAATGTAGACCAGGCAGAGCAAAAACCAGGTGATGCTAATGCTGGGAGACCAAGAAGAGACTGCATCAAGCCTTGATCTGCAGCATCACTGCATCTTACATGAAGAAGCAGTTCTTCAAAAGAAGCAACTGCTTCCCTGCTGATCCTGTTGTCAGGTGGCAGAAGACTATAGTATGAATGTTAAAAAGAAGTCTACTGAAAAAGAGACTATAACTTCAGGAAAAAGCTACATACTTTTAATCTATTTATTTAGGAATAAATGAAATTGTTCCTGTTCGCTGGTATAATGAAGCTTAGTATTTTCTTAAAAGAACTCCCCTTACAAAAAAATATGCAATTTTTGCATAGTAAATGAAATATCAATGTGTTTCTCATGTCATTTGAACAGTCATAAGCTGTCATATTAACTCCACAGCATAATCTTTATTTATTTATTTATTTTAAAATCTCTATTACTTTGATCATGATAAAATAAACAATCTCCAGCCAGGCTATTAATCTAATCTGAATGGTATGTGAAGGTAATTTCCAGTGGGCTGTATGTAAAGCACATTTATTCCCTTCTTAACAATCTGCATTCAGTACACCACTTCCACCACCATCACTTCTACCAAAAGTAATACCTTCTGATAAATTAATGGTTGAGATTCATTTAGTCTATTTTTTTTATAGCAAAAATCTACACCACCATAAAAAATGGAAATAATTTTTCAGACAAAATTCTTTGATAGCTTCTTTTCAAAATCAGAGCATAAAAAGAGTGTGTCTTATGAAGAGTGGGGACAAATGTTGAGAGATTTAGTATTTTAAATGAATGAATCTTCAGTTTATGTTTCTGTAATAACAAAGAGTACTGATGGTTTTAGAATAGCTAGAAACAGCTAATCTAGTTTTTGTGCAGTCTTGGGGATACTGGTTCACCATGGGTTCTACTATAAGAAGTAAATAGCAATCTCAGGTAAAATATTGTAGCCTAAATTCCATTAAAAACTGACTGCTAGAGGTGATTGGTATAGGGATCATCTTGGTACTTGAAGTGCTGATCATTGCTGGAGTTGGAGTAATAAAAAGTATTTAGTAACTCAATAGCTTTTACTTGTTCTTCCTGTGACTATTTCATAACACAGCCATACTTCCATTGCAATATAGGATTTTGTTGGGTTTTTTTTTTTCTACAAATAAAAATTCTAATTATTGCAGTACTTCATTCTGGTCTTTCCCCCACCTTTCATTCATTTCGTTCTTAGTTTATTTTATTCTAATTTAATGTGTCTTAGTCATTCCTATGCCAGTGGACATGTTCTTGCTTTCCAAGCTGATCTGCAAAAAAGCAACTCTAAGATGCACACTAATTAACATGGATGGGTTTGGTCACCACAGCTTACATCTCAAATAGCAACATGCAGATCTTAACTATTTTCCATTCTATAAAAGAGCTATGTGATTTTGGAACACCTCAGTTTGAGCTTCAGTAGCATACAGAATTTATCTTTTAATAACTTTGTGTAGGAGAACTACAGTACCCCAACCGTCTGCTTTATGCTGAACTTTCTGGAGCAGCCAATTTTGTCTTCCAGAACGTAGCTGTTGCACATGCTGGGTGCTGATTGCAAGTATTATCTTAAGAGAATTGCTTCTCAATATTTAAGAAAATTACTCTTCTTTTAAAGTCATTCTTCTGTACTTTTGTACTCCTACTGGCTTCATCACACCGGGAGGTAACTGACAAATAGCATCATTCAGTTCCATAGCTGCTTTTGCTGCTACATTGTGTTTATCAAACAAAATTGGGAGGAAGAGGACTATGAAAAATCAACAACCTGCAGCTTCTCAAGAAGCAAAGAATGTGGCTTGGGAAAAAAAACCCCCTGTACATAGTGCAACCAGAGTAGTTTGTCTGTGTAACAAGATGAGAGCAGTGTTTGACCTGAAACAAAGGTTCATGGCCTTTGGACGTACTAATGTCCTGCTTTACAGAGAACTCATGAAAAATCAAATGCAGGTAGGAGCCCTGCAAGAAAGAGCATAATCAGAATATTTGCTATCAGGCATTTTTCCTTACCTTTTGTATTAGTATGCATATGATACAAAAGTTCAATAACGTGTTTGCAAAACAACCAGTATTAGTCTTGAAGATCTAGTGGGTTTATATGCAAATAACCTGAAGTCACCTTACATTCCTGAGTACCTGCTGCTATGCCAAACTAAATCCTTTTTAAGCCTATCTTCTTTTTTCACTTCTGTTCCTTATAATACATTGTGGATCACCAGAGTCTGTGCTCTGTAACGATACCCCAGAAGTAAATTTCACTCAACTAATATAATTGTAAACTATCTTTTTTTTTTTCTCATTAAGACAACAAATTGTTTTTTCTCAGTTTCCCTTTATTTTTAAATTAACTCTTCTGTCTGTTGAGCACAGGCCACAGTGCTGTTTAGGATCCTAAAATTGCCACTATACTTACACACCAAAACATGAATCCCATTAGCTGCATGAAAGAAGCAGGCAAAATATTGTCAGTGAGATAAGGTTTGTGCAGAAAGGTAATACATTTTCCTAGACCAATTGCTGTAGCTGCAAAATATTTCTACTCATTTTCAAATGTACTCCTCTTCATAGCTGTCTGGTCAAGGTATTAAATAAAAAAGAATGCAGGAAATAAAAACATATTTTGAAAATCCAAAGGACATTTAAATAAGGAGCAGAGAAACGTAAGTACATATAAATAAGAAGCACAGATATGTTATAAAAAACCCCTGTTGGTGTAATTACTGCCTTCTGTTTTATCCAGGTATCTTTCCGGTTCTTCTGTATTAAAGATGGTCATATACAGTATACAGTTCCCATAAATCACTAGTAGCATAGTCTGCTCGGGGATCAAGAAATTACGCTCTGCATTGTAGTCTGATCTTTCATGGTTTATAAAGATCTTTTTAATTGAGCTATACTTCAGTGATTAATGCATTTATCCTCCCCTTCACAGCGGCTGCTGCTGCTGTAACATATGGTTTGCCTGTCTGTTTTTGCCATACATATCTGCTTTCCAATTGCCCTGATGATTTCAGATAAATTCAGTATTGCATGGCAAAATACCCCTTTATCCCAACATGAAAAATCTTGTGATTTATAGTTTATAGTTCACTTGTATACAGGTATTTTACATCCTGAAGGAGCAGGATATGGTTTTAGTACAATAGAAATAAGCTGTATTTGTGAGGCTTTCCATTGCCTTTCTTTTATTTTCTCTATCTGATAAATGTATAGACATTTTGCAGTGATATTTCTTCCTTTAGTTAGTGGCTTCATTAAAGAATTTTACCAATACTCTATTTGGCTCTGTCACCTGATTTTTCTGGGAGTTCTGAATCTGCTCCTCAACATTTCTTTATGGCTTCAGCAGAGATGATGGTTTTCTTCTGCTTTTTTTCACATCTGCCAAAATAATATTGTGCCATTCAATGCTAACGGATTGACAGGAGTGTACATGTTTCTTCATCCTTAAAGGTGAGGGAAGGATGGAGCAACAGCTGTTCTTAGGCTTCATTTTTGCTTCTTATGTTTGAGGTTTCTGTCATTTTTCAGCAGTTCAATTAAGTTTTCTTCCTAAGATTACATCTAAATGATAAAGAAGCAAAACTGTGTGGGAATTAAAGTTACTATGGTCTATTTAATCAATAACCAGAATTTGTTGGAAACAAAATTGTTAGTTATTGCTCCTAAGCTTTAAAGTTTAATGTTTTCCTGTTACCTTTTTAATTTTTATTTGACTCCCTCAATAAAGTCAATTAAACAATGAGAAAGCCCACAAAAATGGACAAAGGAGATCAGGCATAATCACGCATAGGGATTTTTTCCCTCTAAACAATATTTTGTCAAGTTATAGCAGAAGAAAAAATTCCTTGAACTTGCAAGAACTATGTTATGAGAGGCATCTTCTCCCTCACTGCACAGTCACACCTCAGGCATACTCATGCCTGCAAATTGCATATGCTGAGATTTGCAGTCCACTAGAAATAGATGTGTCAGACTGACAAGGATTCCTCTACATTAGCAGCCATTTTGTACCTATTTGCTGGGAAATGTTATGTAATGTCAAGCTGGCAATTAGAAAATATTTCTCCCTCTCTATTTTGACTTCTGAGCCCTCTCTTTTTTTTCTTTTTTTTCTATGTAGTTGAATAAAGAAAAAAAAAAGTCATCTGTTCATTTTCATACATGAATGACCTCCATTATTGTTATATACATAAATTCTTCTGTTACCATGAAACACATGGTTGTGTTTCTGTTACTGAAGTCACAAAGTGCTCTTAGAAAGATAATCAACAAACTATACTAGTGGAATAGGATGTAAAAGTGGGATTGGAGCAAAGCAGAAAGCAGAAACTCTTAAGGGAAGAATACAGAAAAAGACAATAATGATTTCATCCCTGGATATAAATGCCCCAAACTAAGGAATGCACTTCATCCACAATCATCAATACATCAAAAATCAATAAGCCTTTTTTTAAGGCAGATTTCATGTTCTGAGGAGAACTTATTCATTAGATGGTTCTGTAGACAGAGAAAAAGAATGTCTTCAGAATCAACTGGATAGAACACAGTTACATTTATCCTAGTAAATTAAACAGGTTCAGGAAGCTTTTCCTGGCACTGGAACTTAACTGTTAAATTGTTAGAAAAGTACTCATCATGTTTTAGGCTAGTCAAACTTCCTTTCCCAGTTCTAAGGCATATTCTGGAAGCTAGCATAAGTTTATGCTCCCAATAAGAAATTATATCTGAACACCCTATTTTGAGAGCTGAGAGAGTCCAGAAGCATGACTCCAGATAATGTTAAGCCATTTCCTTTTTAATCCAGAAAGTGGTTCTGGATAAATTTAATTAAATGTGCTACATGTAGCTCACAGGGCTAGTTCTAAATAGTAAAAAGGAGAAAAAGTAAATAAGAAAAAGAAAACCGTTATCTCTTTTTAGTCCTAGAACTTGCAAGATAAATGGGCATAATCAGTTATGTCCACTTGAAGTTAGTTAACTCAAAGTTAGATCCTCAAAGAGCAACCAGTTTTACTCAAATGTGGAAGTCCTGATACTTCATAAAATCAGGATATCAGCGAGTTATCATAGAAATACTGATATTTAATTATAGCATCATAAAAAAGATACTTTAAAGCCTATCTTTAACCTTTCTTCAATTTTAAAGACCAGAACATAAATGAAGTATTCAGAATGGCATGTGCTATTAGTTATTCTGTGTTAAAGCACTGACAAGAATCTTGATGACAAAAGTGAAATCCAATGGTTATAAGACCTTTTTGCAAGTTATCACCACAATACTAAGAAAATAGGACAATGAAGTTAACACTACTTCAATGAAGATTATGGATTATATGACAACTATCTGGATACTGGAATACAGTATTCCTTAATATGTGACCATAGGTTCTACATGAAGCAAAAAAACATATTGGTACAGATAGAAATCTTCCACTCTTGTGTTCTCAGATGTTTTTTTACATAGTATAACTTGGTGTATAACAGATTAATTTAAAATTAATTTTAAAAGAAGGTAGGGATGGCATAAAATATTCCCTAACTACAATCATGAACCATGAAAGCAGGAAAAATGGTTTTTTAGCCATCGAGTCAAGCATAGCTCATAATATTTTTTTTTTTTTTTTCTTCTTAAAGGTTCTGGGACTTCGTTGTGAAGTTGAAGATTGAGAGGGCCTGAGCTTTTGTATCATAATTTCTCACTGGGGAACTTATGGAGAGTTTCTTGTGTTTTCAAGGAGTACTAGTATACATGTAAAAGCACCTATAAAAACTCCTCGCAAATTGTCAAATATATAAAAGAAATCAAACTTAATTCCCCATAAATTTATACTTTATGTAACCCTGTGGAGTATTATGAAGTGGATATAAAGTGTTACCCTCTCAAAACTGGTTCTATGAATCCTCTTCAGCATGTCTTTATAGAGGTAACGGAAGACTATCAAGTCCTCTTGTTATAAACCTAACAGTTGTGTGAACCTCATGCCTTTTATGTAATGTCAGTTATTAGCTGATAACTAGCATTTAGTGTGAGTTGGGTCATTCATGGTCAGGCATGTTATACTTCTTGCTATTCTGCTGGGCTTGCACTTCCTCAGCAGAATCTACGACTAGTATGAAAACCGTGAAGCATCTGCAGGTTCACTGTCAGTTTTGAAGCAGCCCTACCAGGCTACTGTTTTTCACTGCTTTCACATTGTTCCTAAATGTATCTGATCTACTGGGGAGCTATCCACTATAGAAATTTTATCTCATTTTGGGATCACATTTCTAGCTCCATCCAGCTTAGGCAGTTTGGTTCCTGCCAAAGTCTTTCCACTATGTGAATGTGACTAAGGCAGTAACCCAGACTTTAGTACCCAGTTGTTTAAAATTGGAGGAGACTGGCTTACCAATAAAAGGTTCCCTTACTAAACAGCTGCCCTGTAGCTCTGCTGAGAAAATGTGATATATTGGGGGTTAGCAGTCCTATGATACTGATTTTGTTTGTACCTTCCAGCTTCACTGCAATGTTTGAGCTCCTAAGTAAGGAAGGAAATCTGTTTTCTCCAACTGGAGAATTGAGAGGGGAATGTCAATTGTTTCCAAAAAAACTGCACCCTGTTGATGCTTGTAAGTAGACGTTTTAATATCTAGGTTGACTTTTCAGGAATAAGATAGGCATTTAGAAGCTTAAGCCTTACTGAAAAGCCCGTTGGGCTCCAGCTCTGAAGTGTATTAACTGATTTTAAAAAATTAACTAGCATGTAGGAGTTTACTATTCAGTGCTCGTCTAGCAGGAGCTCTAATATAGTCACTGAGTATAGTGGTAGCAGTAATACTCTGCTTCCAGAAAAAAAGATCCAACCAGGCAAATAAAGGACCATTGATAAAATTTTAGGTCTTCAAATATTAAACCTAATTCAAGATATTCTAAGCTAGATTAACTGGATACTGTTAGGGGCCACTGGAGTCTGAATTTTTGTAAGAAGTGTTAGGTTTCTGAAATATATCGTACAGTTGAAATAAAAGCCTATTAATAGCCCTATTTTGAGATGTGGCAGCTGAAAAACTTGTTAGATGAATATTTTTACCATTAAATAATTTTGCTATTTTTGTTCTGTTTGCAACAATGCAATTAACAGCATGTGCCAGAGAAGCTTTATTTTTATTCTGAATAGATTATTAGTGCAGTATATAACAAGTTGCCTAAATTATGCAATTACAAAAAAAAAAAAAATCTTTCCTTGTTTGGTTTTGCATAGTAATGAATTCCACAACAGCATATTGTGTATCCATGTATATCCAAGTAACATTTCTCCATCATCCACAAGGCATGTGCTGCTGTTAGATTAAAAAGAAATAAGTTATAATAATGACTTTTAAAACCAAGACAGCAGACTTTGATTGGGATCTGTCATGAAGAAAGTAAAGGACACTAGTATTTGGTGATTTAAGATTCAATTTGACAGATATGTGCAGGTGGGTATCTGAACTGATAGAGAGGAAAGAGTGTAGTTCTGTAAGGTACTGACTGACAGGCAATACCTCCAAGGACTAAGCTAGTAAGGGCCTCATTCTGAAATCAAGTGGAAAACTTAAGCTAGTTTCAGTGATCTTTGGATTTTTTCTTTGGTTTGGATCAAGTAATCACCATGAGTCTGATCACCACAGTGTGGTTTCATTCAGGGGCTTTTCTTTTTGATTATGCTCTGGAGCGCCAGTGTACTCTATGTGAAAGTAAGTTTTCTTGCACGTTTCCATTAACTATCTTTTTTTCTGGACCTTGCCAGCTGGGAAGAACTTGCACTATGAAAGTAACTTTCTGATTTGACTGTTGCAGAGAATCGTGTATTAATATGAATATTATAAAAGTGGTTGTGAAAGCAATAAATAGCTAAATTTTGTCAAGGACCTTACTAGCACATTTACTTGCTTTGTATTGCAACATAGGGTAAGCAGAATTAGTGATTCCATTTCTTGATAATAGTCTAGCATTATCTATGTATTTCTGGTTTTTACCATCAAAACAATAATGCTGACCTGCATTATCATCTCTGTGCTTCAATTTTCATGTCTTTCCGTTGTTTTGATCTGTTCTGTAGTTTTCATAGGTGTTTTTGTGAGAAAGTATTTCAGGTTTTCATACATTAATGCAATACCACACTGATTTTACTATTGATTTTCACTTTTAATTTTTGGTTAAAAGGTAGATTGTTGTATCATGCTCTTGACTTAGCTTTTGTAATAGAAAATGAAAGCTCTGCCACTAGGGAACCACAGATGAATACATCAGAGCCAGGTTCAATGGAATAAAGCTAAAATGCCTTTTCCTCAGTTTTTAAAGCACACAGCTGCAGACGCTTGCTCTTAATTATGCAGCAGCAGTGACTGAGCTCCATTTCTGTTTGTAAAAAATGAAACATTGAGCAGCATACATCTTCCCCAAGATATGAAAGGGAGCTAGCTGCTGCTAAAGTGTTGTAACCACAGGTAAGAAGAGAAGGGGGAGCTGGGATGAATAAAAGGAGGCATAGGAACTGAGGACAATCAGTAACATTATATGTTTTCTAATGTTGTTTTGAATTATTTATACTTAGAATAACTAAACAGTAAAATTATAATAAGAGTACATTTTATACTTTGCTGTTTCCAAAATCAGTACAGCATATGCTGGAGAAAATATCAGACTTTAAAATCTGTATTTTGTAGGTACTTCAATGATTTAGGGCCTTAGTCTCATTTAAATAAAATGAATTTTGTCGGTAATTTCAGTGGGGTTTTCATAGCTCCTGATGTATGATATGAGCAAAAGGAACAATGAATATATTGCATTTTTAGGGTAGGAAGTTTTTTAGAAAGCAGTCAATTTCAGAAAATAAACACAAGTGCCCAGCCAAAAATATATCTGAAGGTTAGAAAGTATTGCAAAGTGCAAACCTTACATATAGCATCACATGACACTTGTAAAACTTACATTGTAATTTATAACACTGATTTCCTCTAACAGTTGGCTGAAAGATGTATCTGGTAGTTAATGCATTAGAACCTCCTGCAACAAAAAAAGGAAAAAAAAGAAAAAAGTGCTAGTTTACTCACATGTTCCAGCTTTCTTCTTGTTTTGCTTAATGGTACCCACCTGCATCAGGACACAAAAGGCAACACAGATGTTCCTGTGATTCAACTGAAATCAGAACTCTCATCAGCTGCAAAGAAGTCAGTCTTTAGTACATACTATTGTTATTAATATACCCTTTGGATTTGGATTGCAGAATGGTTTTGAATGTAAGGAATGAATATTATTGAAGGGTTTGGATTATGTGACCCTGAGGATGGATGCATGGATGTTGTTTCTGCTAATACAATAAGTACATTAGTTGTAAAATGTTGATTTTTTTTTTTTTTCATTTCCTTGAACTACATGTTTTTATAACAACTTTATCAGAATACATCTTGGCAAAATATTTTTTTTTCCATAAAGCTCTATGCCAAACAGTCTTGCCCATAGTGGGTATATGCTATTGACTGCACTGCAGGCAGCCCCCCTGCAGATGATCTACTGCTCCAAGATGATCTATGATTAATTTTGCTACACGCTTTATTGAATGATAGCAAGTTTAATTCATTGCAACCTTATGGTAGCTCTATGGTGTCCTCCCACAATGACTGCTCCTTGGAAAGAAGATTGTTAGGCTACTGCTCTTCTGTCAGTATAGTCCTGGTTTGTGCAGGCTGTCACAAGGCCCATAACCTTTGCCAGTGAATGAGTCACAGAAAAGATAAAGCAGAACCTGATGTTCCTGTCTTTTCATATAGGCACGGACGGCGTGATATTGCTTAAAAAAACTGTCAGCAGTTGACACCACTTGGAACAAAAGTCCTGTTGTCATTATTAGCAATACTGAGGCAGGTGTTTAAGATACTCTTATTGCACACCAAATCTGAATTAAACACTAAACTTTTGAAAATGGACACTTGTGCTCTGAAGCATTCAGTGTAGTTACCCACATTTTCTACTATTTATTTTGTTACAGATGCAGACTTGCTAACTGTTCAAGGATACTTTCTGTTTGCTGTCTAGATCAAGTGAAATTATTTGTATACAAAACCATGTTCTTTCTTGTTTCTCCAGGAACAGATTTTCTCTGCCCATAATTTCCATGGTTTTATAACTATTTTAATAGATATGTCTTCAAGTAAATACGAGGTTTGAAAAGCAGCTGAAATTTACATTTTAATCATGGCTTATCCCATTACTTTGAACTCAGAAAAAAATACTTGCCTCATATTGAAATTATAGCTTGGGTAAGTATTTTAAGAGTATGGCCCTTTCTTGGGGGAATAAAAATCCGCTGTGTTTTTATTGTGAATGGCATTCTAGCATTGTTTCAAATATTTGCATCTCTGAATAAATAGTCACGATAGCAAACTATTCCTACTGGCTTTGAATAATTTGAATATAGCAATGAAGGGATTATGTTAGTTTTAAACATAATTGGTTGAAATCAATTTCATTTGACATAGTTTTTAATGGTAATTCAATAAAAGTGGTTCTTATCAATGCTTAATAGTGGCATGTATAGGTGCATATGTGGGCAGGAGAGGAATAAAATAATAATTACTGTAAAACAACTACTGATCTTAAGTGCTTTTAAAAGCGTTGTTACAGCAATGTAGTTAAGAGATAGATGAAATATATGAAATTCTCTGTAGGGTAAGGTATGAAGTTGCATTGAAGCTAAGGACTGAGGCTGATCAGTTCTAACTTATCAAGAGCAATTAAACTCAAAATATAGAATTTGAGAAGAGGGAAAAAATAGAAGATGAAAAAAAATCCACCCTAATTTCTTAGGATAAGAAGTTAGTGATGTTTATAGAAGTTTCCCTCACTCTCCTTAATATAAAACTGAATAAATAAAACATCAGGAGTAATTTTTAATGCAGTTTTCTGATGAAAGCCTTTTAGCTTTCAGGTTTCACAGTTAATCTGTTTATTTTTCTGAATACTGTTTTTTAAACACTAACAAGTGTCTTAATTATTTGTACACTTCAGCCAGAACACAGATTTAGTTGGGGTTACTTTTCCTGTGGATGTAGGCACATATAGTAATGCATTTTAGAGACCATGTTCTTATGCAGCTGGCTTTGAGCTTTGGTCTTTGAACAGGGACAAGAAAGCAATTTTGCCTCTGCAGTTCTATGCAGGCACAGGTGTATTTTTAGGCCATTTGACAATGAGTAACACACTTTCCTTTCAGGCGTTTGCTGGGTGGGGACTGGAACCCAGAGGTTTGCAATGAATGGACAGAGACAAATGCTCAGAGAAATCCATGGGCTAGCAGTACGTGTGCTGATGCTGTTGCTGCTGCTGCTGCCCCCGGCGGCGGGCTGCCCAGCGCTGGCGGAGCCCCGGCTCCTCGGGAATGCTGGGAATGTTGAGTCAGGGACCGGCAGCCCAGGCAGGCAAGGCTCGCAGCTGGCTGAGAGAGACTCGCTGAGGGACGGGAAAACGAGGGACAGGAACACACAAGCCTCTCCCGGCTGCAGCAGGTCCCCTCTTCCTCTCCTCGCGGGTGTTGTTGCCCCGGCTCGCCCTGCTGCCTCCTTCCTCCGCGCAAATGAGGTGTCAGCTAAACGTGATGTTGTAAAATCCATGTGAGGACGAGACACAGAGGCAATGATTTGAAAGGTGAGACGCTTAAACAGGAATATGGCTGTGATACATTATTGCAAATGTACTGTGATTAAGGAAATTGCTATATATTGCTTCCTACAGCCGTCTGGTAGCTGAAACTGGAAATGAATTTGCAGAACAGGCTTTTTCTATTGCTTCAGAAATACAGTGTAATAAATGGGACCAAGTGCACATCTTATTCTGGTAACAGAGTGCCTCTCCCTACAGAATCGTTAACCAGAAACCTCTCTTGCTATTTCTGTTAGAAGCAGCCATCAAAGTCTCATTGTTTGTGCCCAGTGTTTAAAAATGTTGTTCAAGTTTTCTAGGGTAGAACTGATGAGCTTTAAGAATTTCTAGCTTTATACCTAAATACTGGATCATGTCTGGGGTTTTAAAATCCTGTCAGGAAGAAAGTGGGATATTTCTGTTCCCTTCTAGTGGCTGGTGAATGGAAACAAACATACTATTTTGCAGTTATATAATTAATGGATTCTTATTGGGGTGCCTCATTTATGATGCTGTGTGATTTATTATTTTTTAAAGATCATCTCAGGTTGGAGTGATGCATAGGATAAAATCCACGCATATATCCATCAATGATTACATATCTCTTTTGCCGAGACTACCAGAGTAGTAATATGATGGAGAAGGAATATATATGTATATTTTTTTTAAGTGATTGATTTCTAGGCGGCTACCTGCTAAGCCTTGTGATGGATGGATGGGAATCTACTCCCTTAGCGGGGAATTGATAGTTCCCTTTTGATGGACACAGCAACCGACCACTTGCGTTGGCAGATCCAAGCTCGTTGCAAAGAAGCACGGCCAATAAGTGCAGTCAGGAGGAGGGCAAATTCTACTTGTCAGGGTTAGTTTTCTGGTTGGCTTTTTAAATCAGTGGTTTCACTTAACTATTTGTTTGGGATTTGCTTTCTGTTGCCGATTCCCGTGCCTCCAGGGCGGCCGTCGTACGCGACCCCTTTCCGGCAGCTCCTCCGAGAACGAGCAGGCCCTTCCCCAGCTCCCCCCTTCGGAGGGCGGAGAAGCGGGGAAGGTCTGTTCCCCGCTTCCATCAGGTCGCTTCTCCGCTGGTCCTTCATTTCCCGATGGCAAAGCTGAGGATGTAAAACCTCCTCCGTCCCAAGCCTGCTCCCACCCTCGCTGCCCTGCTCTGAAGGAAGCTGTGAAGAGCAGTTACCGCCCTTTTCCCGCCTTGGCAAACCGTACAACTCCACAGCTTTGACTGAGCCTCTTTTCACTCTACGGTCTCTCGTTTCCCAGCCCCACGGGCAGGAGGGGGCTTCGGACTGTCCTCCCCATCTCGCTTCTCCTCAGCGAGGAGTTGAGAAAGCCCGGCCTGGCCCAACTGCCCGTGCAGGCGCTGTGTCAGAGCAGCGCCTCCTCCCACCACCCGCGTCCCTCTGCCAGCGCGATTTCCTTCAGTTCTCTTCACAGAAGGCTCCCCTCCTCCTTCCCAAGCCCTCGCCACTGCTGCTCGGGTGAAGTCCCTCGCTACCTCGCTGCGGGCAGGCTCTGGCAGAGGGAGGCGGCCGCGCTGCGCGGCCCCTGGCGCTGGCTGCGGGCGGGAGGCAGCGGCCGCGCCCCTCCACTCCCCTCATCCCAGGCGGGCGGGGCGGGCGCGCCCCAGCTCGCGTGCTCGCGGGAGGGCGGGGGCC